>JAJLXT010000034.1:0-98919 GCA_030571395.1 Nakaseomyces sp. UFMG-CM-Y6046 | reverse complement strand
GGGGCACAGATAATTACAATGTTTTCATGGATATGACAAATAATACTAATAAGTTGAATAAAAAAAAATAGGGAATGAAACAACTATGACTAAAATTGTATAACAATATTTTTTTTGTTTAGTTTAAGGTGAAGTATGCGTTAAAAAATTTTTATTGATTTTTTGATAATGTTAAATAGAATCAAGAAAACAAAGATGAAGGATATGAAGGAAAAAAAGAGGCTTCTGGATGATCATATAATTTACCTCTTTCTTCTTCTGTCTCTTGCAACTGGAGATGGAGATGGGGTAGCAACGTTCTGTAGATCGACGTTGACGTACTCGTTAACCTTAGCGGCGACACCACCGTGGACTCTCTTGACAACTTTACTGGCCTTGGAGCCCTTGCGCTTGTAGACGTTGATGTAGAAGGAGATGAACAGGACCAAGTAAGAAGAGATGATAGCACAGCCGGCAAAGGTGGCGGTGGTAGAGCCGACACAGTCACCACAGTGAGGTAAGGATGGGAAGTACAAGTGTACGGCCTTCTGGTAGACAGCGAAGTAGATGAAACCGATGTCCAAGATGAATTGGATAATTTGGAATCTGGTGACCCATTCCTTCCACCAGACTCTGATACCTCTAGCGGCCAAGAAGTAGTACCAGTACATGACAACGTGGACACCCAAGTTCAAAGTGATTGGAACCCAGGAGATGGAAGTGGTGCCGACCAATTGAGTGTAGCATAGCAAAGCAGTAGCACCGTGGTGGTAAGTGTGCAAGAAAGTTAGCTTCTTGTGCTTCAAAACCAAGAAGATGGTGTCGACGAACTCGATGAACTTCACGATGTAGTTCATGTAGTACAAGGTAACCATTGGCTGTGTCCAGGCACCCATGTCGCAGATGGCGTAGTACAACCCGTGGTGGTAGATCATTGGAGTCAATTGCTCCACCATCAGGGCTAAAAGAATGAAGGACACGGTGGTTAGGAACAGGTTATGCATTTGGAAAAGGAAATTTAGCTTGAAAGGAGGGAAGTAGCTTAGCACAAACCTACCACCGAAGATAATGATGTAGTAGGCAGCGATCGCCATTAAGACGGGTTCTAGCTCACTTAGAGGCAGTTCACCGGCCACGAAATCAAATTCATGTGGAACGAACTTGCCGTTAGTAGCAAAAGTGATTATATTATCGAAATTCTCCCACAAATTAATGTTGAAGAATGGCAATTCAACAGTAGGAACGTACTCGTGTAAGATTGGATAACGTTCAAAAACTGGAGCAGAATACTGCTTCAGAAGTGGAATAATGGTAGTCATAGCGAATGTAAATATGTTCCTTTTTTCTTATAGAAATTTTATAACTTTGTATTATCAGAACAACGTCTTAATCCTAGTGGTTTCTGTTTTTTTATTCTCTTCAATTGAAATTAAATCAACAAAGCGTTCTTTTTATATGGTAATTTTTATTTTTTTTCCCAGAAAAGAAAGACAGAAAGAGAGAGAGAGCAATTGGCAGTTTGCGTTCTTATTCCAATGGGCAATTGGGAGAAGAAGAGTGTGATCAGTATTGAATTGAATTGAAATCAAATAAAAATAAAAATAAAAATCAAATAGCTTTATTGCTTCGAAGAAGTTTTTGACGTCGAGAGGTGGAAAAAAAAAAAAAAATTATTTTGGCGTTCAGAACAAAAAAAATTTTTGAGTGAACCGGCTAGTAACACACAGAAACTGCCGCAGAGGGAACCACAGCTCATCGCAAAAAATGAAAAAAAAAAAAAAAAAAAAATGGAAAAAAATGAAAAAAAAAAAATCAACAAATGCACTGAGCCGTGCGACATGTGAAAAATAAATAATAAAATATTTTTGAAATTAAATCATGATACGATGACTATTTACCTTGAACTTGAATATTTGATACATAGCATGTGAAAAAAAAATAAAATTAAATTCTCTATTTCTTGTCCTGGGGAAGTAGTGATGCCACTGTGTCAGGTGCTGAGGCGATTGCAGCCAGTGCGGCCAACGGGTCATTGGCGAAGTTGAGCATGGAAGGTAGTTTCTGTTCAGGTTTTGGTTTTGAGTTGCTCGAATCGCTTTCGACAGAGGACACTAATGGGGGGGAGTGTTGCTGCTGTGGGATCATTGGTGGCTGTGCCGTGCCCATTGGTGGTAGTGGGTGTAGTGTCATTCTTTCATTGAAAATACGTGGCGTGGGTATATTTCCGCCGATGAACTGGTGGATTGGTGGAGGGCTTGTGCTGTTGCTGCCGATTGCTGGTTTTTGTTGACTCGTTGGGTTTAACAACGAGGAGATAGAACTTGACCTAATCTTATTTGTAGTGTCACTCATTGGTTGACCAGGTGTTGGCAATGTATGCTGTGTAGGCACTGGCGATGGACCTTGAGCAGGTGGTGGTGCTTGCATTGGGGCTGCTGACACTGCTGCTGTCTGGGATGTTGTTGGAGTTGTAATAGGAGCGGCCATCGGTGCAACTATTGGTGCTTGTTGGTGTGCTGCAATTGAAGCACCACTTACATTCAAAATACTATTGATGGAGTTGTTTCTATGCTCTTCTCTGACACCTGATAAATTATCAACAGGGCTAATACCCTTCAATTGATGTAAACTAGGCGGATTGGAAGTACTACCATTTTGAAACTGAATAGAAGGTAATCTGGGTGGAGGTAACGTGCCCGTTGGTGTTGTAACCTTGGAAAAAGAGTCTCTCCCGGTCTCTGGTCCAAAAGGTTGTGAAGCAATATCTTCAAGCCCTTGCTCGCCTTCGCCAAAATACCCTGTGGCAGTCCGTGGTTGTGGTTGACCACCCACTAGATTGAAAACTGGTTGTTCAGGTGGAAGTAAGATTTGAGACTGTTGCACCAGACCAGAACTTGTGGCATTGCGTTTTGCATCAGCATCCTCAACAATACCTTTCCATCCAAACTGGGCTGCATTCCTTTGGTAGTAATTTCTTACCATGGTTGTTGACTTTGTAGCTAGCTTTTCGGAGATTAAAGACCATTGAGACCCAAATTCCCTTAGTAAATCCGGAAATAGCTGTGTTTCCTTAACACTCCAATAACTCGAACGGTGGTCTTGGGCCTGCTTATGTCTCTTTCTCGCATTTCCATCTTCATAACCCATATCTAATGGACTTTCATTCATTTCGGAGCGTGGTAAGATTGTAGCAAATTCGTGGCTTCTGTCCCTTGGACTTCTATCGTGATCCATACCAGCAGTATATTCTATGTGATGATTATAAGGTTGTTCGGTCTGTATCATTTGACTTTGTACTTCCAACGCTACACGTCTAGCCTCCTCTTCTTCAAATTTAGAGATACGCTTGGGTTCTGGTGTCTCGATATGTGCAACTTCCTCTTTCTCCTGCTGTGCTACCGGTTCTGGAACTATAACATCCTGTACCGGCTCCGGTAATGCGATTTTGGTTTCCTCAATAGGTGGCACTGGTTCATTTTCAAGTTTAACATCTTCTTCCTTTTCAATATCTTCTGCTTCTTTCGTTAACTCTGCTTCAGTGCTTGGTAAGGTATCGACACCAGATAAGTCAGCTCTATCATCCCCCGCCTTTTCCACTCTTTGATCAGATTCAAGTTCGTTACTGCGTTCTTTCTTCTTCTTCTTTTTGTTAGCAACACCTTTACGCTTCTTATTCCGCTCATTCACCAGAGTTTTATAATCAACAGCTCTTTTTGTTCTATAATAATGGAGAACACATTCTTCGGGAGATCTTAAACCACCCATAAAATTAGAAATTCTACTGAATTTCTTAGGATTCATCAAGTATCCTTCAACAAAAAGTTCATGTTCATGTTCTGTGAAATTATCAATTCCATCAGTTAAAACCCTTGATGCCCACATATCTTTATCTGTGACCAAATTATTCACATCAGCAAATTTATATGAATTTCTTTCTAACGTGGTTGTTATCATTGGGGGTATGGTAGCGGCAGCTTGGTGAAATTTGTAGTCTGGATCAATTTGTAATAACACTGTTTCCATTTCGGCATCATCAACAAAATCAGCTCTGTTACGGCGCCGTGAGCTATTACTCTGTTTTTGCTGTTCCTCTTGTAATTTTTCTTGTTCTTCTCTTTCTTGCATCTCCTTGTCAACTTTTTCATAATATTCAATTTCTTTCTTCCTTAAGCTCTTACTTATAGAACTACTCTTTTCGCATTGATCTTTCCATTTATCGATGTGTTCTATATAATCCTTCTTCAAATTTAAAATTTTAACTTTATCAGATTTATTAATTTTAGCAATGGTTTTAGCAAGGTCATACCTAATAGCCTGTTCATGAATAACTAAATTCTTTTTGAAGAATGGATAAACTTTAAAACTTTTAATTGGTTTTCTTAGCAAATATTTCTGTTTTTTAATGATTTGATTTCTGCTTTGGTTTTTTAATTCCCATAATCTAGTCTCAACTTTTCCCATGGGAAAGATGCATTCAGTAATGGGTTCCATTGGTTCCGAATATGGAATCTCTTTGATTGTAATATCAATTTTCGAAAAATCAGTTTTTAAATCATTTGGATCATAAATATATTCGTAATCTAGCATATCTGAAGGTCTGTTTTCTTTGAAAATCGTTTGTTGGCCAATTTCAGTGTTTTCATCCTCCATGTCATAATCCTCTTCTTCTTCATTTTCCTCCACATCCGAATTGTTCTTGTCAACAAATGTCTCATTGCTTGCTTCTTTTTCCTTCTCCGTTTCTTCAAATACATCATCATTGGATGTCCACAGAGTATTGCTATCATTTTTCTCAGTCTTTGGGATTTCAATATTGTTATGACCTTCAATTTTATGAGAAATACTCGGTCTCTTAGGATGTTTATGGATATCATCTATCATTTGCTTTTCTTTGAGTAATTTCGCTTCTGTTTCTCTTGTTGTCTGGGATACTGAATTTATCAAACTTGACCCTAGGGAATGTGGATTTGGTGAGCCGAGTGGTGATTTTTCTTTATCGTGTTCTAGCTCAGTTGAGCTATTATAATCATAGCTATTCCTAGACTGTCTACCTCTTTCTTTATCTTGCGATTCCGCGGAATAGGAATGGGAACGCTCATAATGGCCATGAGAAAGCACTGAATTACTGGCACTCCTTTGAAAGCCTATATTCTCATGTACACTTGGCTGCTGTGGTATACCTGGTATATATTTTGAAGTAGATTTCCAATACCTGTTTCTTGGTGAAGGAGCTGTAGGTGCAGTTGCAATAGTTCTACCTCCAGCAGCAAAATCATGGTCAGGCTTCGATTCAACATTAGATCCCATTCTCCATTTATTAGCTCTGTTAAAATACCCTGTAGTGCTGTTGGGATTTGCTGGTCCTGTTGGTTTATAACTTGGGCTTGGGTAATCATTAGCAAGTAAATTACTATCCGCAACTCTAGGTGGTTTATTTTTTAACCCATTCTTCATGTTTAATGGTTGTGGAGCATGCGGTTCGGAGTTTGAGTGTGAAAACCCTCCAAAGGAGTTCTGTGAGTTGTATCTGCTCAGAGAACTCCCCGAGTACCTTGACCTCGGCAGATCGCTACTCTCGCTCTTATGGGGGCTCATGCTTGGTGGATTTTCATTTTCAGGGTTATACCTGCTTGCAGGTTTCCTAGGAACGTTGTTCAGTTGTTTTTGTGGGCCTGAAGGTGGTCTAATGATTGGGGAAGGGTCGTACCTTGACGTTCGCAATGAATCTTTAGCATTCTGACCTTCACTCTGACCTCGACTCTGCCCACTTGGTTGCACTGGTGTTCCTGGTGCCGAAATTGTATGCGACCCCAGAGTCGCCTGCGTTGTCGGTGTATTTGTCCTCTCGATATTGTTATTTACATAGGAAGGTGACTCCGGAGGATAGTTATGTGATGTTCCATTTGCTGGAGAATATGTCTTCTTGGAATACATCATTTGCGATGAATGTCGCCTGTTCGGGTTATTCGAGTAATAGTATCTCTTCTTATCACCCATTCGACGGGACGAAGATGGATAACCCATTGTTTCTTATATTACAATTTTTTTTTTTCTTTTTTATAACCTTCTGTATCAAATATTACCTTTCTATAATAAAAACAAAACAAAACAAAACAAAATGTATTAAGAAAATAACAAATCACTCCAAAAAAAAAAAAAGGAAATAGATCAACTATCGTTATTGATTGGAGATGGTTTTTTTTTTTGAAAAAAGTAATAATACAACTTTTCTTAAAACACAAAGTTTTATTTTCCTAGGTCCCTTCTTTTTTTATCTTTTGTTTTGGAAGAATTAATATTTACACCAAGGTAGAGGATACGTTCTGTAGAATGCAACCGTCTTTCTATCCTTTTTCCTCTTCAATATTCCTTCGTTTCTGCGTTATTGTGTATTGAAGCAACAATATCAAACTTGCCTTTCCTTCCTTCTTTCTTAATCTTTCCTCTGTCCAAACTTCTCCAAGGAAAAAATACAAGTTGATATATATCAGCAGCGTCTTTCTTAGGGTGTTCCCTGTTTCTAGATTTTGGGTTTCTTGTTTAGTCTCTTGAGTTTAACTAGTGTCTTTGAACAAAGAATGAAAAGGACAAGAAACCCTTTGTTGTTTTTTGGCATTCCCAATTTTCTTTAATTTTTTTTTTGTTTTCCTTCAAAAGATTAAAAAAAAAAAAAAAATATTAAAAATACCTGACATCAAGATTTTCCGGGTAATTATAGAGGTATATAATTGGCAACGGGGTTATCGTAAAATACACAGCTACAAAATTGATATTGTGAATTTCACCACTCCAATGTCCATGTGTTGATGTGATTTGGAGCTAATGTTGCGACTTCGAAGGTACGAGTGTGATTGCCGCGCTTGTTGTGTAGGAATCCCAGGGTAGCAGCCGCGAGGACTGGTCCGTGACTCGATTTCAGTTTTTTGATGAGTCGTAACTCCCATTGGATAGATTCGTTGATACACAGTTCATAGAGCCTTAAGGATCCGTCAGTGCAGCTTACCATGAGAATCTCGTGTTCGAGCCAATATCTGTGTTTGGCGAATTGGTCTTCCGTCCGTGAGAAATCAAAAAAATCTAGATTCTTGATGATTGATCCTTCTAATTGTGGAATTTGGCAGCTCAAGTACTGGTCGCCGTTTAAATTCCACAAAGTTAGCTTGCTCTCCTGGTCTAATACTGCAATATTTCCTTGTACTTCCGAAATTGCAATCAGTTTACCATCCGTGCAAATCTCTCTGATAAAAAGTCCTGTACTCAAATCCCAAAGGTAGACATTCGATTTGATGTCCATCGTTAACAACACATTGGAGCCTTCAAATACCTTTAAAACAGCTACCTCGGTGAGATGACCACAGAGAGAGACCCGATATTGTAGATGTCTGCGGTTAAAATTTATATCCCAAAGTTTTATTAGTCCGTCTTCGTCAGCTGTTACCAAATAATGCTGCTTGACGACCTTTAAATTACAAATTTTGGCTTTATGTAAATCATCGAATTTGATTCCATTCATGTGGATACTATTTCTGCCATCGAGCACAATTTCAATGAGAGCTCCTCTATCGTCCTCTGTATATTGAACAAATTTGTCAACAAATTTCCACTGGAGGGTCTCGGCGTTGTTTTGAGGTATAAAAACTTTGAGCTCTGCAGACTCATTTAGTTCCACTTTATCATCCAGTTCGATACTGTTATCGGCCTCTACATTCAACTTATCCAATATCTCTGTCTTAATTGAATATACTTTCTTGTTTTGTCTTTTAGGATGAGGTTCGTGGAATATTTGTAATGGGGTTTGACCAAAATTATGGATAATACCTGTAATTGCTTTCCTCTCATTTTCGTCATTAACTTTATCCAAATTAATGTTACCAGGATAACTTAGTGAATTAAATACATTTATGGCCTTTACAGATTCAGGTCCACGTTGTTTGTGTCCGAAAACTAAATCGATCCAAATGTGCAGGTTCTCAGAAACAAACTCACTTTCTAATGCACGCCTATTTAGCATAACAAAGACCTTTGGATCTTTGCCAGCCCAAGGTGGTAATATAACATTATTAACCTCTGTACCATCTTGGCATTTTCCAAAATCAAACATATTAATATTTTTAAGAAACTCTGGTAAATAAAAAAATTCTGGGGTTAATTCTCTAACATCAGTGGTACTTTCAATTGCAGCAGATGTCCAGGCTCTACTGATGGAACTAAACAACCTATCTGGATGACCAGTTTGGCCATCTTGAAGGGATTTGAATGTACTGTAGAATGGCTCAAGTCTGATTAAGTACCCAGCAACAATCATGGCTGAAGAATAATGGGTTCCATAATGAAATGGAATAGAAGAATCGGGATCTAAATCTTTCAGTAGTTCATACCTTTCAATAAATTCTTTGCAGCGTTTCTCTGATTGAGCACCCATAGGTTTTTTTAAGTCTCTATAATTATTCTTTTCAGAGAGGTCTATAGAGTCATCAACATAATTAGACAGTACCCATGGAAAAATAGGATATTGTGTAAGATCATTGAACGTTCTTCCAGCTAGCATATTCAGGATCATAATATACATGAAGTTAGAAATATTACCATTTTGCCATTCTCTGGTAAGAATTGAATTATCAAAGAGTTCGGCTGGATTAGAAAAAGCATTTGTAAACTTGAACCTCAAAGAATCCTTTATGATACCATTCTGAGTTGAAATTTTATTGCTGTTTAAATTAATCTCCTTCAATGCTACAGCGAGACAGTAATCAATTCTTGTTGGAGTGTGCTTTTGTGATAAAAGTTTATACAACTCATCTCTCATTGGTTGATTCTTAAAATTGAAAAGGTATGTACGGCCATCTTCAAATAGCATCTCCATTGCTGTGTCAGTTAATAAATATGGTCTTTTGGTGACAAAATTCAATTCATTTTTTTCGACAACAAATTCTTCACTAAAAGTAGCCATATTTTTATTCTCCTGATTGATATTTTTTATGTGTTTGATATTTGTGTCTCTAAGATAATCTGGAACATCAGATATTTGTAATACCCGTTTCTCAGATAAGAAGAAGTAAAACCCTTCGATAAAATACATGTTCATATTTCCGATAATGAGCATCCCTTCCTTAATGTCCAGACCCTCTACCAGGCTGCAATTCCAAATACTTTGTATTGAGTCACCCTCTTTTAGCATCTTTAGGATTCTTCTGTTTTCATTTCTTTGAATGGAGTCGGAAATTGTAGCCAGCTCAATTTCTGGGATTAATTCAAAAGATGACAAGCTTTCGGTTTGCTTGATATCAGGTATCAAATGATTTTTAACTTCTAATTCATCTATTTTATTGTCCTTCACTCTTGTTAGTTGTCCTGATACTGTGTATTTGTGAACAAGCCGCCGCCTTGTCTTTCCATTGTCCTCTAAACTGTCTAGACACCATGTAACTTTATCTGACGCAGATTGAGATATTCCAGAAAAATTTAGGTGATACTTTTGAATTCTTCTTACCTTATTTTCAGATAGAAATGACTCTTCTCTCAAATCTGTATCATAGTTTTTCTGTGTTTTTACAAATGCTTTCAGGATTTTCACGAAGTACCCATGATTTTCAATTATAAATAAATTTACTATTTCTTTGCAGTTTGAAATATAATTAGACAATCTGTCCTCTCTTTGTGATAATACTTCTTGTAGTATTTGGTTTTCAGTCATGTTAAGAGGTACTTTGGGGATATTTATATGGTTTTTCATATAATCTTCAATACGGTATTTTTGGTTGACACTGAATAGAAAATAACAATTCTCAACCAACATACTGATTGCTTCATCGTTGTCTGTGGATAATAGCTTTTCAAGATTTTCGTGTACCTCAGACTTATATTGCTGATTGATTATTGCCGATATGTTTGGTAAATAAGTTTGTTGATGTAATACGATTGCCCTCAAACAATCCAAGGCCATACTATTTGCTCTGTTTTCGTTTATTTCAAGTCCAATAAAAATAATTAAGCTGGTAATGAATGTTTCATCACTTCCCAGAAATTCACGGCTGAAGATTGTATATTGATATGTTAACATGGCTTTATAGAAAAATTGACATTCTTCAGATTTTGAATCAAGCTTTTGGAAATGTATTGTTGACATTAAACAAAGTATTAATGTTTTCAAATGAGCTAGATATCGATTCTGTAGCTTTGGATTGCTGATTGTGTAGTTACTAAAGTAATCAGAGCACTGTAAAAAGTACGTGAGCCATTCAAGAACCATCTTCTCATCAGATCTGATATGAATAAACTCATCAAACAGACAAAGCAATAGCTCAATCATATTAGTTGAAAATAAAGGTAGTGATTTATCATCTTCTACAACATTAGGGGTTTCATTAAATTCACGTTTCATAATGTCAGTGAATATTTTCCGCATAAAATAGAACAAAAGGTAATTGTTTTTGTCTATTACACCTTTTCTAGAAAATGGTGTAGTAAGTAAGTCTTTTTGGGTCATAAAGTAAGCCTTGAAATTGTCAATTTTTCGATGTGATACATCCCTAATAAAAAATGCACGTATTAATTTTGAAAGTGCCACAGATGTCGCCGAATAAAGATTACCATTTTGTGGCTTACTTACAGTGATTTGAAGATCAATCAATGAAATTATCAAGTCAGAGATTTTATTACTGAAGGTAATAATATTTTCGTTTGTTAAGTGTTTATTCATTGTTTCTAACATATAACAGAAGAAATTATCCATATCCAATCTATGGTCTTGGTGAATATCATTGATGCAGCCCCATTCTAAATAGGATATTAACAGTAAGAAGCCGTCAATTGAAACGTTATCTTTATCTAACGAATATTTGTCAACATCTTCGATAGACGTAATATTTCCAAATTCTTGAAACTGATGCTTCCCTATCGAAAATAGATAAAGTATTTTCACAATCTCTTCAAAATATATGGGCTTGATTCTAGCTAGGTATTCTGTTAATATGCTTATTCCGCCACTTTGTAGTGTTCTGTTCCAGTAGTCACGATTTATCAAGTAGAATTTAAATGTTGTAGATAGAACTACGATGGGGTCCAGTTGTAATTTTGTAATTTCTTCAAGTAGCATGAATAACATTTTAGGAATTATACTATTAATCAAAATATTACTATCGATGGATGATGTGTTGTTCAGAACACTTGTTAAAATATCATTCAGTGTTCTGACCTTAGTTTCAAATCCAATGTAGCAACCAGCCTTTAGTTCAAAATATAAGAATTTAAGTAACCATTTTAATTGTTCTGGATTTTGTGAGGTACTTAGAATAGCTGTGAAAGTATTGATTATCTCATCTGTACAAGAGGTTAAGATACTGAGTTGTTTTTTCTTTTCAAAGGTGTGAAGTTGTTGTGATATTATTTCCAGGAAGCCAATTTTGTCGAGTAAATTACTATTGTATGAGCAAAATTGCGATTGTTCAACCAAACAGTTAATCTGAAACAAAATAAATCTTACTGTTTCAAGATCAAAATTTTCTTTTCCATTAGAAGTTGTACGACTGTATATTTCATCAATTTCAGTGTTATGCCATAATTGAAGATTCAAGATAATTTCCTGTAAAACTTCAGGATACCTGATTATTGATTTATGTGAATTTTCAAAATCCCAACCATAGAATGATGAGATATCTTTCATTATGTCTATACTCAAAGGAGTTTTTAATCTTCTGATTGGACCTTCCAGTAGAATGAAGCTTAGAAAACTAAAACCGTAAGAATCTTGAAAATCATTCATTATCGCCGAGTCTTCAAAAAGATTGAAAAGTAATCTGAGTTCGTTTTTTAATTCGACAGTATCTTTTGCCCCGAATATCATATCTAAAAGAACTGATGTACCGTTGATGGCCTCGAAACAAGAAATTAGGTTTCCGGTTTTATAACTGTGACAACAAGTAACACCGAATGAGTCGTCATCATCCTGAATGTCTGGACCGTTTAGATTTACCTTGTAATCTTTACCAACTCGAGATTCAGATATTGGCGAGTATTTTAAAACAACCTCATTCTGTTGTATTTCAAAAATCTTGTTATCTAAAAGAACCTGTCTATTGTTAACCTCCTCGATAAAAGGGGTGTTACTCTTAATAGCATAATTCATGTTCTTATTCATTTCTATCACACCATTGCTTAGATTTAAAAGCTTAATTCTATAATCATTCAAAATACTGGAAAATATTTGAAAACTGGATAACTTGAAGGAGCAGATAATTGAACCAATTTCGACCCATTTTAAGTATTTGGAGAGATCCTCCACGAGTTTGATCTCTGTGACTATATTCCCGTTTACATGCAGAGAGAACTTACGTTTATCGATAGTCATTACTATAGAATATGGTTTGCCCTGTTCAAATTCAAAGTTTTCAAACATCGCAAGGATGTACTCATCATTACAGACACAAAACTTATTTTCTCTGATCTCTAAGAATATATGATTATTCAATGTCATTATCCTATTAGAAGTTGTGTTATTGAATTCGATTTGCAAATTTATAGTGGCTTTGTTACTTAGAGCAGAATCTCGCAGGTCAAATATCTTGTAAACATTTTCGAATTGTAAGAAGTCCTTTTGTTCGTTTAGGTGTTGAAACAATTTGGTAATGACAAGACCAATAGATGGACAAGAAATGTCATTCAACAGTTTCAATATCATTTCAGGTTTACAGGATACTCGTAGAATCAAATGGTATAAGTTCACATAGCATTGTTCTAACAAAGTATCCTTTATCTTGCCATCAACCAGTAAAGCGTGTAGACCATCTAAAAATTTCGGGATCTTTGTTAACTCCCCTAATCTCTGACCGTTTACCAAAGATGAATCCGCTAAAGACAGAATTATCTGTAATGAGACAACATCATAATTCTCAATCTCCAATAAAGTCAGCCAGCCTTCATCTATGTTAAAGTTGTCAGATACCGCTGACACATCAAATCTGGTCATCAATTCAAGATTTACATAATCCTCCAATGATTCCTTCCCTGCAACATCATCTGTATAGCCTTCAACGACTGCCTCTAAATTTCTTGCCACTAGATCTCCAGTACTAGCCTCCTCACTATCTGAACTTGCGACATCATTAGCAACCAGATCCAGTTTCAGCAGATCATATAGCGCCATCCTCTCTTGCTTCTTTTAGGGTATCTGTCACTCACTTCAGGTTAAGAAAAAACCTCCTCAGACCAACAAAAAAGAAAAAAAAACCTCAATCTATATGATTGAATGCTCAGTATCAATTGATAAGAGTAATAACGTTTACCTTCTGATCTAAGTTCTATTCAAGAAGTAAGAAGAACACTAAGCCCCCAATAAAATAACTTGATCTATATTAGATTGCACATAGGTTTAAAAAAATAAGCCCTTAAAAAAAGGGAAATGAAAAAACCCTAAAAATATTCTTGGAACGCGAGTGATGAGCAAAGTACCGCAACACCAAAACATGAACGAGAAAATAAAATTAAAAAAAAACAACAGGAAAACCCTAACCAGCAACCCTTATCGCCAGCCCTAATAATAAACCCTAATAATAAACCCTTATCACCAGCCCTTATCCCAACCCTTATCATGAACCCTAATCACAAAACCCTATTCATCAGACCTAGATCCATATCATTTATCACAAGACCTAACTCTACAAGACCTAATCAGTACCAGCCCTAAAATCAATAAGAACCCTTATCGGTGGACCCTATACTGAACCCTTATCTACAAACCCTAATTTTGGGAACAAAGCCCTAAAAAAGCTCAAAAACCAATTTACCCTGCTGTAAACGATGAAAAAAAAATTTTTTTTGTCTTCTTCTTTTTTTTTTTTTTTTGATTCGAACTATTTTCCTTCTTGCTATAAAAGGTGAAGATGGATTGGAGTTACTGATATATACTTATTGAAGATTATCCCTTTTATTATTTTCTTTTTTTTAAACTCCCCGTACTAATTCTAAGGACCGGTATTATTGTAGGGATTGTTTTTGTCTTTTTTCTTCATTTTACGTTTGCAATTTGCAATGTTTTGTGACTTTTTAAGACAGAAAAGGCTTCTTTTTTTACCTTATAACCCCTCTACAACCGATGATCCGAGAACAAAATTTTGTCATTAGCAAACCTGGTGTTTTATCTAATATTTCACCGCTCTGCGAAAAATGGAGGGGCAATATTTCCCCTTTTATGTCGAACATATCTATATTTTTATCATGGTAAAAAAAAAACGTCTTGTTTTTAAATAGTGACCATAGCATAAGGGAGGGCGTAATTGTGTGCACTGCTTGAATTCTTGTAATTATCTCGCCTGATAGTGCATTACCTTCCCTGATAAGACTATTAGCGATTGGACTGGTATTATTCAACTATGTATTACTAGTACCCATGTACGTAACGGATCACGCGAATTTTCAACACATCACTATCAACGTTGAGAGAAGCCCCAACGCACAGCGAAAAAAAAAATTTTTTTTTTTCACCCTCATCTCAAAAATTTTTTTTCATTTGGTAAAGACAACTTTATACATCGAGTTCGTTTTTAGCATTAAAAGGTTCAATTGTTATATTTGAAGGTTTTTTTTTTTCAATTTACAATTAGAAAGCTCGATAAGAAATACATTATAGCCATGGTTGTTCAAGCTCGTGACTCTTCCCAAGTTTTTGGTGTTGCCAGAATCTACGCTTCCTTCAACGATACCTTCGTTCACGTCACTGACTTGTCCGGTAGGGAAACCATCGCCAGAGTTACTGGTGGTATGAAGGTCAAGGCTGACAGAGATGAATCCTCTCCATACGCTGCCATGTTGGCTGCCCAAGACGTTGCTGTCAAGTGTAAGGAAGTCGGTATCACCGCTGTCCACGTCAAGATCAGAGCTACTGGTGGTACCAGAACCAAGACCCCAGGTCCAGGTGGTCAAGCTGCTTTGAGAGCTTTGGCTAGATCTGGTTTGAGAATCGGTAGAATTGAGGATGTTACCCCAGTTCCATCTGACTCTACCAGAAAGAAGGGTGGTAGAAGAGGTAGAAGATTGTGATTTTTTCCTTATTTTCAAAAAATATACAACAACTTTATTTCTGTCTTCTGTTTCGAAACTTTATTTTTGTACTCTTCTCTTATCGAATTGATTTATATGGTGTTTCACTTCATTTAAAACTTGCTTGATGAGAAGAGGATTTTAGTATGTTTCGAATTTTAGCATATTTAGGTTTTTTTTAAAGCTTTTGCACTTAGGAATTTATATCACAATATATAATAGTCTCTTAATAACTATCTTCTAATATAAAAAAAATATCAAAAAAAAAAGAAAGTCCTTAGCGATATGTATCAGCGTCAATGGACACATACAGTTTACGTTGACATTCAATAAGTCATGACTCGTATATCGGGATCTGAGATTGTTAATATTAATAAAGTTTTAATAATATAATATATTAAATGGTTTTATTTAGTTTGTTAAAAAAAAAAAGAGAATTAAAAAGCATGCATTTTATATAGTTGATCTTATTCCTTTTTCTTTTAGTTGCTTAGTAGACGAAACCCAAGATCTTACCAGAGACGTGCTTTCTTCTGGCTTCTTCGTGGTCCATAATACCAGCGGAGGTGGTCAAGATAATGTAACCGAATTGTCTGGCTGGCAACAAGTTCTCGGTCCACTTCTCAATGTCACCGATCTTGACGTTGAATCTTGGGGAGATAACACCACACTTGTTCAATCTACCGTTCAATTGGACGACGATCTTACCGGATCTGTGGTCATCGATGTATTCGAACTCACCGATGTAGCCGTGTCTTTGCATAACTTGCAAGAACTTGATGATAACCTTGGAGGAAGGTCTAATCAAGACTTGACGCTTACCGGTCTTTTCAGCGTTGTTAATAGCGTTCAAGGCATCAGCCAAAACAGAGGATCTAGTCATTGTTGATGTATATTGTGGTTAGCTCAAGATTATTTACCTTTAACCAAAAACAATACTCAAATATAATGTAAGAATACCACTATTTTTTCAATAATACACTCTACAATTGTGGTAGGAGTAATACCCGTATACAATCCTAACCGCCCAATCGAGTAGCAAAGCTACCAATCCAATGCATATTGCACATTCGCAGCTTGCTCAGTGTCTTACTGCCCCTCAGCATCCCTCTCCCTCTCTCTCTCTCTCACTCTCTATTGCTTCGAGAGCACTCTTGCTCGTCACTTTGCAAAAAGATCACCACTCTGGGGGACCCTCTTGGTGAACAAAAATTTTTTTATTGAAAAAACAAACAAAAAAAAGTTATTTTTTTTCCCACAGTTTATTGTGACTGCGCATAACAATGTGTGGTGTATGGGTGTATAACAGTGTGTCGTGTGGGTGTTGTGTGTGATGCTTCTGTAGCCATTTTCAGATTTTCTTGATGGGGGAATGCGGAATTACTGAATAAGGAAATTAGGAGAGCATGTGGGTGGTGGTAGAGTTGAGACGTTCTGGGTAGAAGAGACGTGCTGGGGGGGGGGAGGTGTAGGCAGTAGGTGGAAACACCCATCTCTAGGCAGAGAGAGAGAGAGTGAGACAGAGGGAGATGGTGTTGGGGGAGGGGGGGGAGAAGGGAAGGAGATATCCCTCCAGACAGAGAGACAGGTAGAGAGAGACTTTCTCCCTGGGGATGGGATGCTGTTGGGAGAGTACGGGAGTGTGTGTGTGTGTGTGTGTGTCTGTGCGACTGAGTAGCAATGGGGAGCTGGTTGTTCCAATCTCACACTCTCAATGAGGGTTTGTCTCGTAATGCTGGAGAGCAAGGGAGTGAGTGAGAGTGTGTGTGAGAGAGACACATACCATTACACTATGGCAAAATCAAGTCAAAGAAAAAAAAAAAAGACAATATTCGAAACATATATATGATATATTAGCTATATTTCATTTAATTATTGTATTCCTACTGACACCAGTGACACATAATCAACGATGCCAGTATGTTTAGATATGAGCTAGTGGAAATTTTTATACAAGAGAAAGCAATAGAAGGATATTTGTAATGGTTAAATTGAAATTACCTCTGAATTAGCGGGATTAGAAGAATAAGCAAGCCAATGTTGTGGTTTAAAATGAAGTTGTTTATTTTTGATTTGTGATGGTATAGTAACATGAGAGAAAGCATAGAAAGTAATATGAAGATGGTTTTGTCTTTGGTAGAAAGTGGTATAGAAAGGAAGGAGATATAATAAGAGAAGAAGAAGAGACAACATAAGATAAGATGAGGTCTATCCATATTGTAATAGCCAAATACACTGAATCCTTTTTTCTCTCGACAAAATAATATAAAGTTCTGAATTACTAACAATAGTTATTTTTTTGTTTTTTTTTTAATATTTTCAATTTAATTTACCTTCCCCACCCTTCACATATGAGGCAGAAGAGAGGTTATTTTTTATTCAAATGTTAATATCGAAATGAGAAATTATTTTTTTTTAATCACAGGCTCAAAAGTCTTTTAAGATCAAGCAAAAGTTGGCTAAGGCCAAGAAGCAAAACAGAACCTTGCCACAATGGATTAGATTGAGAACCAACAACACTATCCGTTACAACGCCAAGAGAAGACACTGGAGAAGAACGAAGATGAACATCTAAGCTTTGTTGTATGAACTTAAAACTTTTCATTCATCATTATTTTATAAAATATATATATTAGCTTAGTATCTTTATCTTTTTTTAATCAAAAAAAATCCCCATTTTAATTTTTGAACCTTTTTATTTTTAATTTATTCAAGAATTTATTGATGTATGATTTATTGACGTATGATTTATTGATGTATGATTTATTGCAAACATATGCCATATTTCTACGACGACTACTTTTTTTTTTGTTTTTATTTGGATATTATCAGAAAAAATTATTACTGTTCAAAATACACTGAAATCATATCGTAGATCATATACTATCTAGCATAAAAAAGTGTTTTAAATACTCATCACGTTAAAATCCAAATTAAAATAAGAAAAAAAAAAAGGAACATAATAGTTTACATAAATAAAAAAATTTAAGAAGGGAACTTTAACAAATAATCTCCACGAGACGATCTCGTCCAAGCGCTAAGATTATAAGCATTAGTTCCCTCTTCCCTCTTGCTGACCTTATGACAAAAATTTCAAAGTACCGAACTCATTGCATTTTGAATTGGAGTTCTTTTATATATTACGCATCACTTAGCTTCGAGAAAATTTACTTTGACAAAAAAAGAACCTACTGAAAAAAAAAAAACAAACCCTGTGACGTAGTCTGTGATATTAGGGTATATATTGTTGTATTTACTCTATTTTAGTTATTATTATTATTTTTTCTTTCTTTACTAAAAATAACTCTAGTACACTGCCATTAATGGTACTCTAGTCTATATGGTACCGTGTTATTCTCGAGAAAAAACAATACTAAGGTCCCAATTCTTTTCATAATAACCTGACATCAGGAGAGGTTATCACAAATACCATACAAAACAAAAACCAGGTTACATACATGCCGTACTACACTGTAGTATACAACTACACTACCACTCTGCTTTGTGATTGTAAAATAGCAGTATAAATGTCATTACAACAATAACACAATGCGTTATGTAATACAGGCACACGCGTATTATGTTATCAAAAAAAAAATCCGGTTATTCCGCAGAGAAACCTACGTACAACGCGTTAAAAGTTAAGTTATTTCCTTACAGTTGCTACGCATGTTTCTGTGTTTCCTGAAAAAAGTAAATTAAATTAAAATTTTGCTCCACACACGTCCTCCCCCACACCTAAATTAATTAATTAATTGGAAAAACCTTCTTTCTCGACCAAACCTCATCGATGATCGACGGTTTTTATTTGAAAAGCGTTATAGAAAGATAAAGCATTATTATATCTGACTGACTGAACAAAAAGCCAAAATAACTAATTATATATATATATTTTTTTTTTGATTTTAATCTTTATGAAGACGAGTAAAGAAATGGGATTTAGAAGGACAAGAGCTATATTTGCTGTGCTTTTGGTATGTTTGGTGCTGTGGAAGGTGGTTACTGTGTCTGAAAGAGGTGATACGGTTGAGGAATTACAGTTTGGTAAACTAGTGGTGGAAAACCCACCTTTGAATCAGTTTTATCTGGACTTGTTCAGGTCTATAAACCAGTATAGGCCCACTACACCACCTAGCAACCAGGATAAACTGGTTTTTAAGAAGAAGTGTACTCTGGACAAACCAGTTGCAGTGAGTGATAGTACAGATGAGTCACTGGCGAAATTATCGTATATGATACTGGACTATTGTTTTCACCTGTCTCCTTCACAGACCGGGAACTTGAGAACTGCTCATCGAGGGTTTGTAAGTCGAATTACAGAGTTATTTGGGGAACCGCACTTGGATCTGCAAGAAACACTGATGCCTCTAAAAAAGGGTATTATCACTGTGGCTACTGATAAAACCATACTATCATTGATCGCATCTATACCGAAATTAAGGGCCTCCGGATCAAAACTGCCAATTGAAGTGTTTTTTGGGCCGTTTGCCAACAGAGAGGATCAGTTCTGTGAGGACTTTTTAACTAAGTACAATGGCCATTGCGTATATATGGCCGATGTTCTACCTGAATATGTCATCACGGAGTATGATTTCGATGAGAAGATGGTCAAGATGTTTGCTCCTCTAGTGAGTGATTACCAGAACATCCTGTATATGGATGGTAACCATTTCCCAGAAGGAAATGTAGACACGTTATTCTCCTCTACCACCTATTTAGATAACGGCTTAGTGCTGTGGCCCAGCCAGTGGAGGAAAACTATTTCTCCTGCCTTTTACCAGATCATCAATGGCAAAGTTGATTTGAACAACAGGACAAGAATGCTCAATGACGACGTATCTTCCTCCTCTAGGTACATGGATATGACATCCAGCGAGACACAATTCCAGTTACTGGCCAGAACTCCAATGCATGACCTTGACGGATCGATTCCTGACCCGGCCACGCACTCCGGCCTTTACATGCTAGACAAGACGAAACATTTCAAGACTTTGTTGTTATCATTATATTACCGTACTAATGGTGATATGTGGTTTGATAAGATGTTTGCATCGGAAAACCCACAACGAGGCTACCACGACAGTTTAGTGGCTGCTGCACACGCACTGGGGAAACCTTACCGCCAGGTTCATAAGTTACCAACCAGTAATGGTGAATCTATTGCACATGTGGACCCTGTAACGGATCACAGAGCATACACTAAACTACTAGGCAAGATTTCATCAGGCGAGATAGACGTGGACACCTTTGACTCGACATACGAACCGATAACCACATTCGAAAACATGCTCAGAGCAGCGGATGCCGAAACTTCAGGCGACGTCCTGTTCACAGAGATGCCCTTAAACCAGTTCAACCTCCTGTCGTTGCATATGAAAGTGAAAGAACACGACGAACAAGGAACCAAAACACAACCAAAAGAATTAGCAATGTACAAACAGCTGCACAACATGCTCTGCGTCCAAGGCCTGAGACTGCAGCTCATCGACCAAAACCCATCCAACTACGACATTAGCCAGATGTGCACCTACCTCAAGAAGATAATTTTGTAATTTTAAGATGGTAGCCATGGCAACATGTGTCAATGATGTTGTGCTTGATAATCCATTATAGATGATGTAAGGTTATTTTGTAACCCGGATTATCGAATTTTTGACATTGTAACCCGGACGGCCTTTGTGTCTTGTGTGTGTGTGTGTGTGTGGGGGTGGTGCTGGTAACAAAGGGACCCAGCGCAAAAAAAAAAAAAATAGTTTTAAAACCCCCTCGGTGAAGAAGAAGGGGTTGGATTAAAAGATTAACGTTTCCAATATATCTGAAAGGGTTCCTGGAATAGAGTTTCTTCGATACAAACATATATTAAGACCGTCTTACCATCAAGACTTCTAATAATATTTCCTTTTTTTTTCTGTTTGTTGAACATTTTGGATAAGAAAGAACAGCAGAACCTTTCAATTGTTAGTGAATAAAATAAGAAAAAAAGGGGGGAGTAGTTACTAGAAGAAAATAAAATAACTGAAAAAAATGACTAACGAGAGGACATTGTATGCCGACCGTCTGTTGACGACGAAGGCGCCCTTTGAAGCCACTGAGGTTATGAGAGTTAGGCTTTCTGAAAGTAAATTAGTGAGCAAAGAGTTTTTGAACCTTTTCGCTGACGTGAGCAAGTTGAAGAAGAGTTATACGCAGAAATTGAATAAGATTATCTCGGAAAAGGAGAATTTGAAGCAGCTGGTGAACACCAGGCTTGTGGAGACCAAAGTTTTCACCGCTGAGGAAATGGCTGACTTCGATATGGACCTTCTCGGGAACGTCGAGCCTCTTTGGGATATTATTATCAGGGAGATTAAGACTGAGATTAAGGCCAATAGGGAGTTTTTGGATGTAATTGAGTCCCAGGTTCTGTATGAGATTAATGATTCTATCGAAACCGATAGTAGATGGCATGAAAGGGAGAAACACAGCAAGCTAAGTAAGATTGCTGCTGTCATTGAGAGAAATGACCCTAGCGAGGATGTTGCCGATGCCAGTAAGCATTGGGATGTGGAGAGTCCTTACATGTTTGAGATGTTTGAGAGAATTGACTTTAACAGATTGGATGTTCTTAAGAACAGTTTGTTGAGGTATCAAACAGGCTACGGTGATTACTTACAGACATTTTCCAAGGATTCTGAACAAGTCATGACCAAATTGCTGGAATTTAACCCAGAAGATGAATTAGAAAGGTTCGCTTCTGAAGCAAGCAGACAGAAGTTCAACTCTAAACCGGATGACATGCCAAAGGACTCTGGTACTAAATACGGGTCAATGAAGTCATCTCCTGCCAAAGGTGATAAGAGAAGAAGTACTCTTGGGAATATTACCCACCGGTTCTCTTCATTGGGGTCTTCTCATGACCACGAAGATGGCAACTTGATGAACAACCAGTTTTCTGATAGCTCAAACAATGTAAATCTGAAGTCCAAGAAGTCTCCAAACAAGCTGAAATCGAGAGTTGGATCCATTTTCGGTAGAAACAAATTGAAAAAGAAGAATACCGACTCTGGTTTAGATACTACTATCTCTGAGGACTCTGAATACAATCCACCGGGCAGTAGATTCAATTCTACTGAGCGTAGAGCATCAGAGATTTCGTATGGCTCTCCATATAGTATTAGCAGAGGTCATGAAAGAAACAGAGAGCGTACAGGTAGTGTTAGAAATGATAGCAACAGGGATCGTGCAGGTAGTTTCAGAAATGATAGCAATAGAAACCGTACCGGAAGCTTCAGAAATGATAGCAATATGGTTGAAGAAACTCCTACCAAACCAGCTAGACCACAGTCAGGCATGGACCAAATCAAAGCTCCACTTGCAAACAGTAATTTCATTCCAGAAAGTACTTCGGGTGATGTTTCTCTAACTGCAAATTCACCACCTTTGCAACCACATCCTAGATCTGATACTATGAATAGCCAAACTAGTGGTACACAACAACAGATGATGGGAGGTGGCATGTTTGGTGGTTATACTAATGCTCCAGCTATCCCACCTTCCAGGAAGCAAGTAAACAATATGACTGCTACCAGTACGTTTGATAGTATGATGGGAGGCTCTCAACAACAACAATTACAGCAACAACAATTACAACAACAACAATTGCAACAGCAGCAACTCCAACAACAACAACAGCAATTACAACAGCAGCAGATGCAACAGCAACAACAGATGCAGCAAAATTACGCGAACAGTCAAGCTCAATACCAAGCTGCACCAATTATGACACAGCAAATCACTGGTGAGGTTAGAGAATTGAACCCACAAGAAACAGGTTCTTCAACAACACCTCAAGGTCAAAACTTATTCCGTCATTCTACTCTAGATAATATCAATAGCGCGGGCCTAAATGCAAGTGTTGCTGAAGTTATCAATGCTACATTTAAGGATGGTGTACTTGTAGACTCTCAACTTGTTGGTGAATTGGCACTAAATTATGCGATTTCTAACCCTGGCCAGAACCCACCTGTGGGGTTGAATATCAAGATCCAGAATGCTTCCAAGTTTGAAAAGGTTATTCTAAACCAAGCATTCATGGAACGTGTTTCACCAGAGGAATTTAAGATCAACCCAAGTTTCATTAACTCTAGAACTCTGGGGGCTTTGAAGTATTCTATCTCAAATGCAATTCCACCAATCGTCGTGCATCCAGTTTGGAGGTTTGAACCACATCAAGCCAGTGTCGTTCTAAATATAAAGATGTCTCCTTTGCTTCCAGCTAATATCACTCAGCTGGTGCTATATGATTTTGCCATCTTTATTAGCATTGATGGTGCTAATGCAACAAACGCACTATCAAAACCACAAGGTTCGTTCAACAAAGAAAAGAAGAGAATCAGCTGGAAATACGACACACCACTGATATTAAACCGTAACACCGATGGTGAGAGAATCATCGCTAGGTTTATGACTGATGCACTAGCCAGAGAATCCACCAACGGTGTTCTAGTTAGATTCACTAGCAGTCCACAACTACAAGCCGAGATTGGTAGTGGTATCATTATAATCGGTCAGGAACTGGACGAAAACAATCCATTCGGTGGTGACTGGGCCGCTGTCAACGTCAAGAAAACTTTAGCAAGTGGTAAATACCAAGGCCTAGCCTGATGTAATAATAATGAAATCAATCCTTTCGCTTCCCTAAAATTGCAGATATATCAATTGAACTAGAAAAAGAAATGTTATAAATCTATGCATGACAAATCAATTATTGTCATTACGGTTATTTTAATTATTT
This sequence comes from Nakaseomyces sp. UFMG-CM-Y6046, assembly GCA_030571395.1. Classification (NCBI taxonomy): domain Eukaryota; kingdom Fungi; phylum Ascomycota; class Saccharomycetes; order Saccharomycetales; family Saccharomycetaceae; genus Nakaseomyces; species Nakaseomyces sp. UFMG-CM-Y6046. The sequence goes on along the minus strand of JAJLXT010000034.1, from coordinate 75,134 downwards.
TTTTTTCTTACTTTATTGGTCTAATACGCTTGTACACTTAAAAACAAGAACCTGTTCTAATATTATTTAAAATAAACTCTACTATAATTTTTTCCCCTCCTTATATTGTATGTAATATTCTCTCATAATTTGTTATAATCAAAAACTTTAAAGAAAAACCGTTATCACTCGAGACCCCCTCCATTCCGAACGCGTTTTTGAAACAACCGGGGAAAAAAGACAACAACAACAAAATTCGACAAGCCGGACGCGATTCGATGAGAACGCATAAAAGAACGGTTTGCTAGGATACAAACAGAGCTAGTAAATAGACAAGTAACACAAACGAAATATATATATCAAACATGTCCATGCTACGCCAAGTTCGCCAATTCTCTGCCACTGCCAGAAAGCTGGATTTCTCCAAGATGGTAATCGTTGGCCGTATTGGTTCCGAATTCACAGAAAACACATCTGCAAAGAGCAATAACCGTTACCTAAGGTACAGTATTGCCTCTCAGCCTAGAAAAGACGGTCAAACCAACTGGTACAACGTTACTGTTTTCAACGAGCCACAAATCAACTTTTTGACCCAATATGTCAGAAAAGGGTATGTCTAAAACAATAACCAAGTTTCATTTCCATGAATAACAATTTACTAACAACTACTATATTATACCGGTCTTGTTTTTTTTCTTTGTTGCATTAACTACTGTGAATCAACTACTGTGAATTCACCACTGTTCTTATGCGTGAAACCGTACAATATATATTCATTTTATTCAGTGCTCTTGTCTACGTCGAGGCCGATGCTGCTAACTTCAACTTTGAAAGAGAGGACGGTACCAAGGGTACCACACTAAGTTTGGTCCAAAAGGACTTCAACTTGTTGAGAAATGGTAAGCCTGAAGAACCAACCACAGAAGAATCTGCTTAAAATCCTCTCTTTTAGGTGTGTAAGAATGAAGAAAAAAAAAAGGAAGAAGGAAAACAACCCCTCTCCCAGGGGATGAGATAAATTATATATTACATGTAATAAATAACAAGGATATACATCCAAAAGTATAACTAAAATGATACCTTAAAGCTTTGTGTGTATAAAATGCAGTAATGTGTCACATATCACGAGAAGGCTCGGCCGGTACCGATGAGTCCTTCAAGCCGATGGATTTCGACATGAATTCACATGTACACCATATTGTCCTGATAAAAAAAAACGTCAAAATCTTATGAAATGTAGTCAATGTTCTGGCTATAGAACTATACGTTATTCTTAAATTCTCTGCGTCTCTTTGGTGAATGGAAGTTGTGCATAAGAACATGAAAGAAGTCGTTGAGTTGGAGGCGACCGAAGAGGTGATGCCCGATGTCGAGAGGAAACAGAAACCTATAAATGAGAGGTACTTGTTGTTCAAGATTGATCTGTTTGTGCTTTCTTTTGTGTGCTTGCAGTACTGGATTAATTATGTCGATCGTGTGGGTTTCACCAACGCCTACGTCTCCGGTATGAAGCAGGACCTGAACATGGTCGGTAACGACTTCACCGTGGCTAACACATGTTTCACAGTGGGATACGTCATTGGTATGATTCCAAATAACTTGATGCTGCTGGTGATTCCGCCCCGAATCTGGTTGAGTTTCTGTACTCTCAGTTGGGGCCTGTTAACTCTTGGCATGTATCACGTGACAGACTTCAGACAGGTCTGTGCTATACGGTTCTTCCAGGCTGTATTTGAGAGTTGTACGTTTTCAGGTACGCATTTGATCCTGGGGTCCTGGTATAAGGAGAAGGAATTGCCCATCCGTAGTGCCATTTTCACCAGCAGTGGTCTAGTTGGTTCTATGTTTAGTGGATTTATGCAATCGAGCATCTTCCATCACTTAAACGGCAGAAATGGCCTAGAAGGTTGGAGATGGTTGTTTATCATAGATTTCTGTATCACTGTGCCAATTGCTGTGTACGGTTTTTTCTTCTTCCCTGGTATGCCAGATTCTAACGGAGAAATCAGCACGAAGTATTCGATGTCTACAGTCATATTTTCGGAAGCCGAATTGCAATTTGCCAGACGTAGATTACCGGTGCGTGATGAAACCACTGCATTGGACCGTACTGTCGTGTTCAGAGTCTTGAAAAGATGGCATTGGTGGATGTTCTCGCTTGTGTGGGTGTTAGGTGGTGAAAACCTTGGGTTTGCATCCAACTCTACATTTGCATTGTGGCTAAAGAACCAAAAATACTCAATCACACATAGCAACAACTATCCATCGGGGATATTTGCTGTGGGTATAGTGTCCACTTTTGCCTCCGCAATATACATGACCAAGTTCCGTAAGGCCCGCAACTGGCACATCGCCATGCTCATCTCAGCAGTGATGTGCGTGGTGGCCATCATGATACGATGCCGTCCTCTTGATCCCCACGTCCAGTTCACAGCCCAGTACCTTGGCGGTGTAGCGTACGCAGGCCAATCCGTGTTCTTCTCGTGGGCCAACGTGGTATGCCACGACGACCTTCAGGAGCGTGCTATTGTGCTGGCGTCGATGAATATGTTTTCGGGTGCCGTAAACGCATGGTGGTCGATCCTGTTCTTCTCGTCCTCGATGGTCCCACGGTTCGAGAAGGGGTGTTACGCACTAATCGCAACCTCGGTTTCCTGTGGTATCGTATCCATTGTGATAAGACACCTACACATCAAGAGCCAGAACAAAAGGAAGGAAGTAGGGTACATAGACGCTAACGACATATACGATGAAGAAGAGGAGTAATCATCACACTGTTTATAGATAATTATTATTTAAAAAAAAAATAACGGAAAAAAAGAAAAGATGTGATAATTGACAGCAGCTACAGGTAATCGGTATCGGGTTCAAGTCGCCTCTCACGAGAACGAAGAGTCCTACAATTGCACTGAACGAAGCCTCGCCACACCCAACACGTGAAGCACATGCCTTGAAACGAGCTAAACCGCGATAAGACGGCACAGTAAAATCCAAGAGCAGAAAGGACCAGTGACAGAAAGAGCAGAAGACGCTGTCTACGAGCAGGATGAACGGAGTGAGAGTATAACCCTCTACAGTAAAATTCCTGCAGAAGGGATAAACGGGGGTCACAGTGCTTTATCCGCTGCCGTTCCCAGTCCCGCGAAGAAACCTTCGCGAGAGTTATTTCTTATAACAGCGAGACACACATGAAAACGCCTTACCCAACGCAGAAACTACCGCAAGACACTTCATAACATCCCAACACCATTACGTCCTTCACCCTTTTCTGTGTACGAAAATGGATAATCAAGCACTGAACGAGAGAGAGAAAGACTGAGAGAGACGAACATACACAGAAGGAACTGTAGCAAACACCTATTCAGAAAGCTATGTGAGTAACATTTACTTGGGACTTACCAGCTGGGTTCCCCCGCGCCGTCCTCACGGTCGTCCAACAGAAATGACACTCCACCAGCCTTCTTAGCAGCTGCTAACCACACAATCTTCCGTACAAGATAAACACTCCCAGCTCTCTCCCCCCTCGTCTCAGCTACTACCCACTCACAAATACACAGAGAAGATGAAAAAAGCAACAGTAAAACCTCGCAGTCAAGACACCTTCTAACATCTCTCTGAACACGAAAGAAATTTCCACTCCTGGCACCACGCCTTCTCTCGCTAGAGTTGTAATCCACCGAATTTCCCACCTGCAGCGTTTTCTTGGAGAAAACAGAGAACACCGACCAATTGGAGGGTGTTCTCCCTTCTGTAAGCAGGTAAAATAAAATGTAGGATCCTTTGCTGCTGTCAAGTCTCGAACACTATCCAATCTAAGTTCTGTGTTACCACAGAGCTAGTTAGGGTAATATTCAAGTATCACCGTTCAAATGTTTTTTTGTACCACTTTCCCACGGTTTTTATATTCTTCTTTTCTGCGGTAGCCATTACCTTAACAATGTTCTGTTATATTCCAATACTAGCAGATTATTTAATGTTTGTACAAGAAATGACTGTTCGCTATTATTTTTTTTTTTGTTTCTATTTACAAGTGTATAGATGAATTGGCGCTTCTTGGAAATGGAATTGTATCCTTTATATTGGGCACACCGAGGAGATATGATATGAATCTTTCAAAGCCTAGACCGAACCCGCCATGTGGAGGACAGCCTTGTCTGCGCATATCCATATACCAGTCGAGTTCTCCATCGGGGTTCATTCCGCGTCTCTTGACCTCCTGCTGTAAAGTATCGTAATTATCTTCCCTGAGACTGCCACCGATGATCTCTCCCATATCCGGTACTAACAGATCAAAGCATGCCACAGTGCGTTTATCCTCATTTATTTTCATGTAGAAGGCTTTGCAATCCTTTGGGTAGTCTGTGACAAACACGGGGCTCTTAAAGTATGTTCCGGCAAGCCATTTCTCGTGTTCTGTCTGTAGTGCCTCACCCCATTCTGGTTTGTACCTTGGAAAGGGTTCTCTCTGGTGTTGTTCCATCAAAATCTCGATGGCTTCGCTGTAGGTAATAGTTTTCCAATTATCTAGGTTCATGAGCATTTCCCATTTCGCCAGGATATGTGGTTTATCTAAAAGAGCCGGTATTTGATCTGTTAGTAACGTTTCTTGGTTCTCGTAACATTGCGTCACTACACTTTGTAGAAACCTCTTTGTAAACGATATAAGTTCATCCAGGTTGTTAATGAAACTCAATTCTGCCTCAAGCATCCAAAACTCCATGAGATGACGTGGGGTGGCACTCTTCTCTGCCCTGAAACAAGGCGACAGTGTCCAGCAGTTGGCAATGGCCATTGACAATATCTCCAAATGCAGTTGTGTCGATACCGTCAAGTACGTATCCTTGTCCTGCGGTAACACTTGTGATTTGGCAACAAACTGCTCACCGGCACCCTCACAATCATTGACAGTGAAGATAGGCGGTGATACTTTCAATATGTTCTCCTGTTTATTGAAAAATTGAATGAAGTACTCTTCCATGTGCGACCTAAACCTCAGCAACGACCCATAATACAATGTCCTATACTTGAGCGTGGGCAACGTCCTCAGAAATTCTAACGAATGACCTTTCTTCTGTAAAGGATAGTTGTCTGTGACATCCCCCAACAGCTTCAAGTGCCTCGAGGGGTCCTCTACCACCAACTCAAATGCTTGTTTCCGTTCACCTTGTGTCAGTTTCAAAGCTGGAGAGGTTATCGAGATACAATGACCTGTCTTCAAGGACTTAACTAGCTCCGTGGAGTGTGGGTTCTTGATCACTATTTTGACATCTTTATTGCTGGACCCATCGTATAGATCAATGAATCCTACATTTTTCAGTAACCTGATAGACCTGATCCATCCATTAACAACATCAATATTCTTCGACGGTGTATCATACAATGCTTTGATACTAATGAACCGTCTAGACAAGAACATAGTCCCTTTATCCCTTTCTTTGACCCTTTGTTTTGTCTTGCCCTTGAAGGTATGTAGTTTTTAGTATTTTCATTTTTTTCATAAAAGCTTTATAGCGTAGAAATAGCGTTATATAGAGGATTCGTTGTACTATATATAAGAGACATTTAATAATTAATGAAAAATAGTATTATTAATAATATTGTATTGTATTGTAATTTTTTTTTATATTGAATGAGAGAATAATAAAACGCACAAAACCCCCTCGTTTCTCATAAAAAAAAGAACATATATTATATAATGTATTTTAGTATTGGTTAGAAATAAAATTAGAGGTATCAGTTATGGAGAAAAAAGTTTTCTTCTTTTGAAATCAATTGAGAAAAAAATAAGAGAGAGAGAGAGAGATTGAATGGTCAGAGTTCCCTTAATAAATTTTGTTTTTTGGTGGTGGTATTTCCATTTTGTATCTTTATCTTTTTCTCGAAAGAGCAAAAAATGAAGTATTAAAACCAAAATTCTTTTGAATTAAGTCAATTCCTGTAGAAACTAAACACAATTCACACACACAAGAAAAATTGGTTAGGAAATGAAAACAAAATAATAATGAAAACCATACATTCATTTCACCTTTCTTTTTTTTTAGTCAATTCAGTTCAATTTTGTTTTTGTAAAGAAAATAATAATAAAAAACAAAAAAAAAAACCATTTTAAAATTAATTATTATTATTATTTTGTTGATTTTAATTTCACCATTTGAATTTCTCCTAGGGGAATTATAATAGACACACGCACATTTCTATTAATATTATCTTAATTCACCTCATTTTAAAAAATATATTTTCCACTAATAAAAGGGTATATTGTTTAGAGAAAGTAAAAAAAAAAAAAAAAAATTGTATTATATAGCTTTCAATAGAAAGCTAGAACCTTTATATCAGTTCAAGAACCAAACACAAAGGTTACTTTCTTTTCAAAAAAAAAACAACAACTAATAAAGGGAAAATAAATTAGGAGAAAATTCCAACTTATTAGATCAAATATAGTTTAAATATAATTGAAAATATATATAGAATGAACGAGAAGGGGGGGGGAATTGAGAATACAAAGAGGAGAAGGGGGTTTGTTGGAGGTAATAACAATCTCGAGGAAATAAAAAAAAATTTTTTTTTATCAAATATTAATTGCTTCTTCTTCTCGAAAGATTACTAAGGGAACAGAGAAACACAGAGACACACAGAGACACAGTGGCAGAGGGAAATACCCAAATTCCTAAAAGAGAACAAAAGAAGCAAATCCCAAAACAATAAACAAATAAACAAACAAAAAAGAAAGAAAGAAAAGAAACCAAATTTCCTTAAATGGGAGTTTGTTGTTGTTTATTACAAAAAAAAAAACAATTTCGGGATGAAAAAAATTTTTACGAAAACAGCTCGGGAACTCGGAAGAAAGAACTATTTAACCACAGCATAACAGAAAGAAGAAAAAAAAAAATTGTTGTATCCGAGACAACTTGGCTTATCAATATTATAACAATCAATAAAAACAGTACTTAATTCTCGCATTTTCATTACGTCATTTGCGTTATATATATAAATATTTTATTCCTTTCTTTTTTTTTTTTTTTTCTTGCTTCTTCTCTCTTCTCTAGAACAAAGGATGTGTAGTGCCATTGTTAGGGTTTCTATCTCTGATGGAGATCCCGTTAATGTCGCATAGTAAATTGTAGATGTCGATGTTTGAGATAACTCCGATTTCGCTGTCGTGGAAGAACGGGCCCGTGGCTGCGAAGACGGCTTGCAACGACGGGTGGTCCGTGTTGGCGAAGTTGTGCGAGCCGAGATAGAACTCGTCCGCCCGTTTCTTGTTTTTCTTTAATTTCCTGGCTACGATGTCGTACTTCTCCTTTAACATGATGGAATTGCCAACTTGTGGGACGATCCATATGGTGGGTTCCCGTGGGATGGATGCAGGTGCTTTTCCAAGGGTAGGTGATGTAGATGATGTAGATGATGATGCTGATGATCCTACCTCGCCTTTCTCTGTGACCACGGTGTCTCTTTTACTTTTCCCTTGTCCTGCTTGTGCTTGTTTGCGGTGTTCGTTGTTCTTGTTTTCGTCATTGCCGTTTCCTATCGGTTTGCCAAGTTGGTCCTTGCCATTCTTGTGGTTACTGTAAGGCTTGCTGTTACTTGGCTTGTTGCTGTTGTAATTCCACTCCTTTGGTAGGTTCCCGTTCAAGTATACGCTGTAACGTTCGCTATCAATCCGGTTTTTGATAATCTTGTATACTTCGTTGATCTGGCTGGGACTCGTTACATATATCCCCAGACTGGAACCCTCCATGTAAACGTGTGAGATCATGTCGTTGTCGCGCAGGTAGTCTCTTTCTTCGTGCACTAGCTCTTCCCAAACAGTTACATTCTCAGGGAACTTGATGTCAGCCATGCCATGGTTGCTGACAATCACTACGTTTGTGAAGCTTGTTAAGTTACGCTCGTGTAGGCCTGTAAACGTATCGTTGACAAATTGGTCTGCTTTCAGTAACAAGTTGTGGAACTCCTCGCCGTAGTAGTGGTCCCGGTCCAGTGGGTAGCCGTGCTGGTGTCCAAAGGCATCGATGTCGTTCACCGCACTCAGAATCATCTGCGGTCTAGCATCGAGATTGTCCATATCAATGTGGTTGAATATCTTGTCTCGCTTCTGCTCAATGGTCTCCTTTGCGTCATAGTGATCCATGTAGTAAGGATGGCGAGCAGGGTTGACACCCGCTATACTACTGTAGTTGACATCGCTTCCGGGCCACATGTTACTATATACCTTGTAGTTCCAGTTGTTCTCGTGGTTGTACGCCTTTTGCACGGTCTCCCAGATAGGTTCTCCGTTTTCTTCCCAGACGTGGGGATTCACGATCCCCGGTCGAAACTCTATTTCATTCTTAGCGTCCCAGAAGTTATTCGCTACCATACCATGCTGTGCAGGGTACAACCCCGTGACAAGGGTCCACATGTTCGGTATAGACTGAAATGGGAACTGCGGCTGCAAGCTCGAGCTCACAGTGATGTTTTGGTTCAACACCTCATCGTGCTCCCTCCTAAAAAGTTTGTGTAAGAATGGTGTTCTTTCAGCGGAAATCAACTGTGGATTCACGCCATTCAACGATATCATTATAGTAAGAGGATTGAACTCATGTGTCCCGTTATGATACGTAACATAGGGATCGTAGTCTGTATACTGATGATGTCGATCCAGCTCCGGATCATGCACATCGCCCCCTTTGAAGATGCGCAACATCAGTAGAACCCCGATAACGAGAAGACTCAACATCAGAGCATGCCGTCTCCGCCTTGCCGTAAGAGAAAACGACTTGTGTGTCTCGAACCACTCACTGGCACCATCGCTAATCCACCTATAACTCTCATCGTGCATCTCACCGTTGCCGACAGGTCGCAGACGGCCCTCGGTATCCAGCTCATACAACGGAATCCCCACTTCCTCCTTCTCCTTCATCTTGTTCACGAAATACCTGGCATACCACGGCACAGTAGACGTCTGTTCCAAGCCAACTTCCTCGTTTATTTCTATATCCACATCACTCACAGGTATTGTAGTGTCCAAGTCATGTACCTTCCCCATACCTTTTTTCCCCTCTTTTCAAAATAGTTAAAGAGAAACCAGTAAAGCCCAAAAATAAAAAAATGAAAAAAAAGAAACACTAGTAATCTCAATTATCCTTTGATAATCTCTTGAGAAGTCTAAAGTCCAATAAACAGCTTTCTCTTTAAACTTTAATTCAAGATAAATTCATTGATGATGATGTGTTCCCTTTAAAAAAAAATTAATTGTGTGACATACATAATATTTTTTCTTTCCAGATTACAAAAAAAAAGTTAGGTCGTACCCGGATTCGAACCGGGGTTGTTCGGATCAAAACCGAAAGTGATAACCACTACACTATACAACCATAGTAATCACTGAGATCTGTTGGTGCAGTGTGGGGTTTTGTCATTACCTTCATTCATTGCAAAATATTATGTATATAAATATTGATATTTACTTTGGTATTATGTATGTAAGTAAATCTATAGATATTGTATTGTTACAGAATGGTGTGTGTGGATATAGAGAAAAATGGCATTGTAATCTCCCCTATACCGTTTTCCTCCATTTTATTTCTTGAATGCTGCCAGCAGTTCGTCTATCTCCTTGTTGTTGTTGTTCTTGTGTGCTTTGTCCTGTGATACCACGGTGTTGCGGTCTGTATCATCGAGTGCGCCGAACAGCTCCAGCATGGACTCGCGGTACAGCATCAGCTGGTACGCCGTCAGAGACTTCAAAGTGATGTTATTGTATTGTTTCCTGAACACTGCCTCTGACATTTTTCTTGTTATTTATAGTCTTGCTATGATATTGTATTGGTATGATATATTATGGTATCAATATGCTATGATATCGATGTTAACACTATTGTTTTGCAATCAAAGAGCACACACAAATCCCAGCTTCTGAGCTCTGTGCGGGTTTGAAGAAAAAACAAAAAAATTACATTTCAAAGCTGGGGGACACCATTGTACAACTACAATCACAAGCAGAGATACAGAGGTGGGATACATATACAAAGTAACAATACTGAGATGGAATACAGGGTGAGTGATTTTATTGGGAGCACGCTATTTATTGATATCGATGAGGACAGGTCCCTGCAAGGCACGCTAGTTGCCGTGGACTGTCAATTGAACTTGCTGCTGGACCATGTACACGAGTACACCAAGTCTGTTGGGACACGGAGACTCGGGCTGGTGAGTGTGCCCCAACCTACCATTAAGTCAATCAAGATATCACAGGCCAAGATGGCAGCTATCTCGAACTTCAAACAGCAATTGAACAAACATATCGTATAAGGTATCCCCCTTCCCACATAAGGGCTATAACAATTTTCCGCGTAAATGAATAATTCATCGAAAATCTGGAATTGCATAAAAACTGAAAAATTCAAACCAAAAACCAATATGTCAAAAGAAGTGATTACCTTTACCAAACGTATATAAACCTGTTGACTGCTTTTCCCATCGTTGCTATTTTCTTTTCTTCGATGTTCCTCTTGTTAAAAGTTTGAAAAGGGGGGTATTTACAAGACTTCAAAAAAAAAATTATAAATACAAATGACTTCCACTTCTGATTACCTGCTTGATAAGTACAGTACCCTATACCAGAATGCTACTGAGCACGCTTTGCCAAAGGAATTGTGTGCTGGCACATTGTCTAATAGGGCTCTCTACGTTTACCTGACTCAGGACCTCGAGTTCTTCGAGACAGGTCTAAGACTCATTTGTCGTATCACCTCAATGGCTCCAGAAGTGCCAAGTTTGATCACTTTGGCTAAGAAAGTGGGGTTCTTTGCCAGCGATGAGAACACTTACTTCCGTGACTGTTTGGCTCACTTGGAGAAGGAATTGGATGCTGACACCGTCAAGGAAGTCAAGAGCAAGAAGATCATCCCTGGTGTCGACAAATACGTGGACTACCTTGTCGAATTGACTCAGGACCAGAGGTACGACTACCCTGCTTTGATCGCCTACCTGTGGTGTGCTGAACAGGTCTACTTGAAATGGGCTCACGACTTGCCAAGAGCCGAAAACTTGCACTGGAAGTACCAGACCTGGATCGATCTCCACGACGGTGAACATTTCATTACCTGGTGTGATTTCTTGAAGGAAGAAGTGGACAAATTCTCTCCAAAGCAGGTCGAGGAGGTCTTTGCCAAGACGTTGCAACACGAATTCAACTTCTTCGATAGTTGTTACAAAGCATGATTTTGCTATAGTTAATACTTGTATATATATTACATGTATACACACCGATAGATTATTGGATAGAACAATAAAAAAATTTAACAAGAAATTTTGTCTATAGTTTCGATAGTACTTCTTCTGAAGCTATGTCAATGTCATATGTATCGATGTAATGCTGCAGCCTCTCAATAAACGATTTATCGTTCCATCTTTGGCTGTCGGTATCGTAAATTGGAAGCCCGACTTGTTCAATGGCACATCCTGCAGCAATGTTGCCGCAAATGCTTGCTATTCTAAGGTCGTTACTCTTATCTAATGCAAACGCAAATCCTCCCAGATATGTGTTTCCTCCCCCGGTTGGATCCCTGACACACTGCTGACTCTTATAGTGATAAGCAGGGAAATTGATGCCACTGCCATTTTCCAGGTATATAGAACCATACTTGCCACATCGTATGATGGCAACATGAGACGTGCCTAGTAGTTGCTGCAGCGGATCCAGTAATTGGTAACACTCTTCAAGATTAGTAGGTTCTATGGGCGTGGGACTCAGTAGTCGCGAGGCCTCCTCTGCATTTGGCGAGAACACTAATCTTATATCATTTCTATTGAACAACTCCTTAAACTCGGGTAAATGTTCATAATCACACGCTGTGGGTAACGGTTCCCAAACCACAGTATATACCTCTTGTTTGATCCGAGAAAGATCATCCAAGATTGACTTGCACCTCTGGGCAGAACACACCAAATGGAAACATCGTATCTTGGTTTTCACGGTGTCATACCCTAACGTATCCACCCAATCCGCAACATGGATTTGTACCTTTGGAGTCAGAAACTTGAACAGACGAAGGTCCCCGTCCTTCCCGTCATCTCCCACTCGGTTGGGATAATAGTTCAGTCCCCTAGTGGTAGCTCGACCTTTTCGTATTCTAAAATGAGTCGTAACAGGCCAACCACCGAGCTGACTCGCAACTTCTTGAGGGAAATCGTTCCCACCATCCACAATCCAATGAACCTGGTCCTTGGCTTCCTCATCAACACTACTGCATATAGCAGCTCCTAACGCAACATATGTGCCTGCACCACCTGGTATACCACTACATTTCGGTAAATCATCGAAACCCTCGATGTCATCAAGTATAAACATTCCATTGGTGGTCAGCATTGGGGGGGGGGGGGGGAGAGAAAAATAATTAAAAACGTGGTATAGCTGTATTTGAACACCTGGAGGATAGTTGGTAATAGCTCAAAATACAATAGCTGTTAAAATATTGATGTATTGGAATGGTGTTGATGGTAAACTAAGAGACTCAAAAAAAAAAATTAGATAAATAAAAAAAAATTAAATAAGCCCTGTAGGGGGCTCGAACCCCTAACCTTATGATTAAGAGTCATACGCGCTACCGATTGCGCCAACAAGGCTTATTAATTGCGTTGTGATTTTGAGAAGAGGTGGTGGTTTTGTTGTTACTGTATTATATTTTTGTTAACTGTATGTAGTGGTTGAATATATTATGTGTCTGTTGTTATTATTGTTATAACAACAATAACCATGTTACAGCGAGAAAATAACAGTTTTAAAGTTTTTTTATTTTTTATTTTTAACGTTTTGAGATGTTCCTGCATGGTGACATTGGACGGTTGGATGTATGAACAAATGATTCATTATTTCCATTTTCTTGCTTCTTTTTGTATTTTGTTATGTTTTAGATATTGGAGTATACATGAAATATATGGAATGCATATAGAGCTTATCGTCATTCAATAAGTTGCCCAAAATACATATATGAAAAGACACATTCCTATCTCTAAAATCATTGTAAAAAAAGAAGTACATCCATTGGTATACACAGTATATATGGGGGTACTGTAAGACACTACCCAGACATAAATATAAATATAATCATCGATATAGATATAAATATAATCATCGATATAGATATAAATATAGACATAAATATGCCACTCTTTGTACTTGCTTATACCCCAGATAATGCAAATGTAACCATCAACGACGTACAACTCGCCCTGTGAAAAAAAAAAAAAAAATTGGTGCACAGACTGACGCGATGAGGGCGTTGCCTTAACACAAAGGGCAACCTTTTATTTTTAGATAGTACTACTTCTTTAATTATTTATTATTCTATGTTCTGATTTTGAAGAAGATCAATCAGAAACCAGATCATATAGTTGCATTGTTTTCCTCCCTTTCTTAGCTGCTCAATTTTTTTTTTCTCTTTTTGGCGCTGACTGTTTTTTTTTCTTTCTTTTCTCTTGGTGTTTTGACAAAATAGAAGATATTTTGGCAATTTTAACTCAAATTCTCCAAGATTTTGAATAAGAAAAAGTATTATTGAAAGAGTCGAATTCTTTTTATTTTACTAGGGAGTCTCTATATTTTTTTGTTTATCTCCATTAATTTTCTTTTGAATGGTGAAACTTAACGCAAAAATCATTGTGGTTGCTCACACTGTGTGTGCTGCTTCTGCCTTTTTGGCTGCTCTGATAACAGGGTATAACCTGCATTTCTACAAGATTGTAGAGAATGCTTACTATGGATACCCAGACGAGTGGTTCCCTAGTGTTTCTGCCACTATTGGTGACAGGTACCCTGAAAGATCCATTTTCCAAATTTTGATCGCTCTGACTGCTTTCCCAAGGTTCATGCTACTTTTGTCACACTACTACATTAACGGCTCTTTGTTGATGTTTATTGTAGGTACTGCAAGAACTGTTACCTGTGGTGGTTGGGTTTATATCACCAGTACGGATGATCACGATATCCATGACATCTTCATGATCTCATATATTGTGTTGACTATCCCATGGTACGTCCTCTCCTCTTGCAAATCTCAACACAAGAGAGCCAAAGTTATTACTGGTGTCACATTTTTTGCCACTATCGTTCCTATGGTTTACTGGTATATTCAACACCAAGTTCATGAAGTGGCCGGTGCTTACTCCATCTACGCCTACTTTGAATGGTCATTGATTATCTTGGATATTGCATTTGATGCTCTAGCTTACACTGATTTTGAAAAATTGACCTACACTCTAAACCATGACAAAAATGAAAGTGGTAAATGGTTTTTCCAAATCCTCAATGCAGAAGACGAGAACTTGAAGCAAACCGTTGTTGAAATTGAACCAGAGAAGAAATTAAGACCAATTGAAAAAGAAATCGAGTTGGATGAATTGATTAAACAGGAGGAAAATGACTCTGAGAAGTACTACACTTACGACTCCTTTGTATACATGTCATTAAACACCTTCGAATCCTTCATTTTCTGGTCGAACCTGACATCTCTGACCTGTAGTGTTTGGCATTTCCCATTGTGGTATATGGGTATCTCTGGTTATGAAGCTGCCATTATGGGTTTCATGGGTCCTGTTATCCTTGCCATCCCATACGTTCCATTTGCTATGACCCAATACGGTGCATTGCTAAGTGGGTTGATCGCCATTGGTGCTTATCTTGTTGAAACCCCAGAATCTAGATTAATCTCTATCTGTATCGGTACCATTTTCACTATGGCTACTTTTGCTCAGTATCTGAGAAAGCTAAGCAACGCTCAAATGAATTTGTCCTTTGGTATGTGCTGGTCTCTAGGCCTGGTATTCAGTGTTATCGTCAAGATGGGTTTCTTTAGCAACAATCCAACATGGGCTATCATGAACGAGGACAACGGTGGCTATAACAAGACGACACTGGTCGCTGTTACTATTCTAGGTATGATCTACCCATACATCAACTGTTGCCACTTCCAATTCGAAGAGAAGAAGTTCAAGGCTAGCTTTATCGCAAAGTTTATGTTTGCTCTTGGGTTTGGTGGTTTGATTTTCAGTATTCATCAGCTTTTGACCGATGCAACTACTTTGATTTACTGGTCTTGGGAAGGTTATGCTTTGGAAAACCAAGGTCCACTTGCCTGGCCATGGTCCATGGTAACCTGCATCACCATGTTGATCGGTGCTATAACCTCTATCAAGTATATTAACAAGCCTGCAATTCCTTGTACTGCATTGTTTGTGGGTACTGCTGTTCTTGCCACACCAAGCATCACTGGATGGAACAAGTACATCTTTGGTGGTTTGATTTATGCTCTTTCCATTATGTGGTTTATTCCAACCTACATTTCAGCTCTTGGTCATGTTGGAAGTATTTGGGTCTTCACACTTGCATTCTTTATTCATGTTATCGGTATTCTTGCTCACGTCTGGGTTGTAGCTTATGCATTCGTTCCAATGGGCTGGCTTTTGAGAGAAAGGATTGAAGTGGTTCTATCTATTGCTTCTACTCTTGTGGCTTTAGGTGCATTGTCTATTTGCGGCTACACCTTTTTGCCCAAGAAGGTTTCTTTATCCAAGAGATTTGCTACATACTTGACCTTATTTTCCTTCGGGGCTTCCATTCTAACTGGTTACTTCACTTATGAATTGAGACCTACTGGTGTTCCTACCCCATTCCATGCCGACCAAAAATTGATCACAGCAGGTATCTGGACTATTCATTTTGGTCTTGACAATGATATGTGGGCTTCTGAGGAACGTATGATGGAGTTGATTAAAGACATGGAAATCGATGTCATTGGTCTACTTGAGACTGATACTCAGCGTATTACCATGGGTAACAGGGATTTGACCAGTAAGATGGCTCATGAATTGAATATGTATGCCGATTTCGGTCCAGGTCCAAACAAACATACCTGGGGTTGTGCCTTGCTTTCGAAGTTCCCAATCATGAACTCTACCCATCATCTATTACCATCACCAGTAGGTGAACTAGCTCCAGCTATTCACGCAACTTTGAAAACTTACGATGATGTCTTGGTTGATGTGATTGTTTTCCATAGTGGTCAAGAAGAAGATGAGGAGGACAGAAGACTACAAAGTGAATATCTTGCCAAGTTAATGGGCTCCACCAACCGTCCAACCTTCTTGCTAAGTTACTTAGTTGTTGACCCATTGGAGGGTAACTACAACACCTATGTCAGTGAAACCTCTGGAATGCATGACATTGATCCAAGCGATGATGACAGATGGTGTGAGTACATTTTGTACAAGAACATTAAACGTACTGGTTACGCTAGAGTCTCTAGAGGAACTATTACTGATACTGAGTTGCAAGTTGGTAAGTTCCAAGTCTTGAATGATAAGGAGCTCGCCGAGGTTAAGGACTCTATCTACACCGACGAATACGTTGAAGAAATTGATGACGATGCTTACAAATTCCCATCCATGTTTGAAGGTGAAGGTGAAAGAGGTCATTTCTACCACGTCTTTGAGAAACCTCGTTACTACGGATTCAAGAAGGATGAGGATGAGAAGAAGGACGAGTGAAACGATCCAAACAACCTAACGTAAAATAACGATATCATAATTCATGTTGACATTTTTTTTTCTTTTTTCTTTTTTTGCTACCACCCTTGTTTGTTCTTCCCAGTCAGGAAATCATTTCAACTGGATTGAAATTAAAAAAAAAAAAGAAAGTTTATAATGATACATATGCCCTAATATAAAATATAAATATGTTGTATATATAGAAATGATAAAAATTTGAAAAAAATAAAAGAAAGATAGAAGTGATCATTTGAGATCCTCTTCTGGAAATTTATACAGTTCCACCATTTCAAATTCTGGTTCTCCTCTTGGATTGTTATCCTTCCATGTCTGTAATAGCTTGTAAGATCTTGCAATTACTTGCTTATTTGGCATTGGTAGTTCCTCTTCTTTCTCCTCCTCTTTCTTTTCTTCTTCCTCACCTTCTTTCTTCTCATCATCTTTATCATCATTGATTATTCTAGCCATCTTCTCCTCTTGATCCTGCAGATACTTATTCCAGCCCTCAAGCTTCTCATTGCAAACCTTCGCAAGCTCAACCTTCGACCTACCCTTCATATCCTTGAAATACTGTACCAAAAGCGAGTCATACTGTACTGGAATCTCGTCCAGGCTATGGAAATGCTTGAGCAACCAGTTCTGTTTCTGTTTAGAGAACTTCCAAACGTCTATCACCTTAGCCTCTGCACCATCCTGCTGGCGGCTCTTGATCTCCTCCTCGCCATAGTTAGCCTTCACACTTTCCAACTCGTACACAACACCAGGCAACTCATCCATATCCTTGAGGTAGAAGTCTATCAAGTACCGCAGCTGATCCTTCAGCACCTTCTGCCTCTTGGCCTCTCTTTCCTCACGAGGCAACTTCTCCTTCCTGACTTTGTCCTTCTTGACTTTGTCCTTCTTACCTTGTGTCGTTGTCTCACCATTGATAATCGACCGTTTCTGCTTCTTGGTCAGCGAACCCGTGGCCAAGTGTGTAGTGACATTCAACGGATCATCGTTGTTCTCGCCTGCAGCAGCCTCTGCCGCGTCTCTCTTGATAGCAAACCTCTTCCAAGCCGGTACGTGTTCAGACATCGAATGAATATTAAAGCGTACTGATTTTAGTGGGTTAAATCACTATATATATTCCCTCTTCTTTCACCAATGTATGAATCACTAAAAATAAAAAATGCGATGAGCTCCACATATTAAAAAGGGCATCGCATCGCATTGAGGAAAGGAAAAATTTTTCAAAAGTTACCCGGTAGAGAAACATTTTGGCTGGACACATATTGCCATGGCAACTGGCTGGGTTATTGGTATTGTGCATTGCTGTAGTGGGTGCATTGCTGTAGTGGATGTATTGTGCATTGTGTATTGTGCATTGTTGTCGTGGGGGGTCATTGTATTTTCTCCGCGGTAATCGTATAATGATATGGAGACTCTTCTCGCATCAGCGCCGTTGCAATACAATACTGTATGATAAGGTGACATGCCATGATGATACACCTTATGTCTGAAATACTGTATAGATACATGTAATACAGTACAATCCCTTCACGTACCCCCACGGTCTATCAGGATTTTTTCCAGAGTATTTCGATGGAATGTCCCACTAAACCCCCCCCTCTCCCGATTGACATATTTCTGTCTTGTAATACAATACAATACAATACAATACAATACAATACAATACAATACAATACAATACAATACAATACAGTAGTGCATATTCTATTATGACGTACACCACGATATGTATACTGATTGAGAACAAAAAAAACGAAGATAATATTTTTTTGAAAACCATGCAAAATTTGCTTAGACGAAGCCGTAGGAAAAACAGGGAAAATCAAGAAATGTGAGTGACCCCCCTTGGAAAAAAACAAGAATTCCCACGTTTGCAGAGACACCGCTGTACAAGAGAGAGAGAGAGAGAGAAGGGATCCACGAGACACACCATCTCACTGTAGAGGGGAACGCTATACAATACAACACACTACAAGATGTGTATTGCAGGTGTAATACACACCACAATACCATACTGTATTCAACTAATATATCATAGTACAGTATAGTCCAGTACATTATAGTATAATACTGTATTGTGAACCGTACACCACGAGCACCCCTTGAAGAGTGAGAGACAAGGGGTGTGCAATACAACAACTTGTAATATACACACACCGCCGTGCGGCGGTGTGTGTATATGTATATGTGTACCACACAACACAGTGTACTGTGTTGTGTATACCACCTGATGCATTTGCATTTATTGCCGCATGCGTAGACTCCTCCCCCCCCCTTGGACAAAGCCTCCCTTCTCCCCCTAGTGATCCGCGGATTTTCGGAGACGCACAGAGTGTGCAGCAGGAACACAGGTCCGCGGGGGGGGGGGGGGGGTTTACTCTATTATGACACTGGGAGGGTAACTGCCGTCAGTGGTGACTGAAAGTTTTTTCCTGCTCTCTCTTTTGCCCTGAAGAAATGGCCTTCCAAGGATTCGCCTTATATATAAAGGGACTTGTTTGTAAATTTGATATCTCTTGATCTGTTGGAGGAGTTCTACAAGCAGCAGGTTGTTGAGTAATGGCTGGTGTTTCGAAGGTGATAGGTTTGTTCAGGAACGGGTCGCGGAAGAAGGAGCGGGGAGACGAGCGGGAGCGGGAGCGGGAGAGAGAGAGAGATGGGAGAGGTACGGCGGCGGTGCCGCCGATAGACACTAGTTCTGGGCCTGTGACAGCGAGAGTGAAGGAGAAGGAGAGGGATGATGTGGCGCATACGCCCGTGCACTCTTCTTCGGAGTCTATACTGTCGGAGGATCTGAGTAAGCACAGGTCGTCGCCTGCCACGCGGTCTACGTCGACGCTGGCGTCTCCTGTGCCGAGCAAGGAGGAGACTGTGCATGCCACGGCGACGGTGACTACTGCGACGGTGGCGATGGCGTCTCATGTGCATTGCCAGCGGTTTATGGTGCACGAGGACGGTACGCACGAGCACCACTTGAAGAACGCGAAGCGGCAGGAGAAGTTGACGGGGATGATCAAGAATATTATGAAGAGTAATAACCCTAACGGTGCTGCGAAGCGGCTGCGGAACGAGGCGCGGTCGGCGGTGCCGGATATCATTGCGTCGCCGATCTCGCCGCAGGTATCGGGGCTGTCGGGGCAGAGTGGTAGTACCTCGTCTGTACAGGCACCCTCACTGTTTGCTGGGTACATGAAGCAAGTGGTGGATAAGGATGGTCAAGTGGCGCTGAACGGGCCGATCAGCGGTGCGTTCAACGGTGACCAGAAGGTTTTGTACCAGGAGGACAGCGGTGTGCAGAATGGTGCGTTGGCGATGCCCAACCACTACAACGACTCGCTTTCCTTCGCAGAGAAGTACGGTAGCTGTAAAGAGATCCTCGGGAAAGGTGCCTTCGGTGTCGTGAGGATATGTCACAAGAAGGTTCCCGACAACCCAAAAGTAGAGAAACTGTACGCCGTCAAGGAGTTCAAGAGGAAATCATCAGAACCACAGGACAAATTCGCTAAGAGACTCACATCCGAGTTTTGCATCTCCTCGTCGCTACACCACGTAAACATCGTTGACACGCTCGATCTTTTCCAGGATGCGAATGGAGACTACTGTGAAGTGATGGAGTACTGTGCGGGCGGTGACCTGTTCACTCTAATCATCGCCGCAGGTAAACTAGAGTACATGGAGGCAGACTGTTTCTTTAAGCAACTGATTAGAGGTGTCGTGTATATGCACGAGATGGGTGTCTGCCATCGTGACTTAAAGCCAGAGAACCTGATCCTCACTCATGATGGTGTGCTGAAAATCACTGATTTTGGCAACAGTGAGTGCTTCAAGATGGCCTGGGAAAAGGATATCCACTTGAGTGGTGGTGTATGCGGTTCCAGTCCGTACATTGCACCAGAAGAGTATCTGGTAGATGAATTTGACCCTCGGTCCGTAGATATATGGGCCTGCGGTGTTATATATATGGCAATGAGAACTGGTAGGCAACTTTGGAACACTGCCAAGAAAGAAGATGTCTTCTACCAAAAGTACCTCCAGGGACGTAGACAAAAGTCTGGCTATGAGCCTATAGAAAAGCTGAAAAGAGCTAGGTGTAGAAATGTTATATACTCCATGCTTGATCCAGTACCTCATAGAAGAATTAATGGTAAACAGATACTGAATAGTGAATGGGGCAGAGAAATCAAGGTTTGCTATGATAAGCATTCATCTCCCCAAACAAAAAGCACTGCACACCATTCACGTGTAAGTACTCCTATTACCGTGAAATAAAAAAACACACCCTCTGATTTATTGAGAGGATACTGATCATTTGCATAGAGGACATAATCACCTACAAATTTTTTCAAAAGAATAAAAAACACAGAAAAGTAATATAATTTTCTTTTATTTTATTTCATTCTATGAAAACTCGGGATTTTTTTTTTAAATGAGAATTTTTTAAATTTTTCTTACTTTCATTTCATGATATTTTTTTCTACTCTATTCTATTTTTATTTGTATTGTTACCTTGCTCCTTCAACTCTCATTATTTATTACAAACACCCCCCCAAACAAAAGTCCAATATATTCATCCAGCATTATAACAAATTACAGCTCATACATTAAACCGATACCCACATTTCCCCTCTGGATTAATGATTATGAAAAAAAGCATTGATTTTTCTTTAATGACAATCAGCACCTAAGCATTCATATTAAGCTACAAGAAAACGACAAAAACCGAATAAAAAGCAAACAAACATGGTTTTTGATATGGTAGCACCCGAGCACTATTATTATTTTTTTTTTTTTTTTGAGCTTTTTTTTTTTTAGTTTGTACTAAAAAAAACAACATCTTTCCAATTCATTCCTATTCTTCTTCTTCTGGAAGGTAGCATATTACCAGGAAACTTCACCTCTTTACTCTTATAATTCTGTTTATATGTATATGTGGTTTTTTCATGTGCAAAAGCTTCATATCTCAATCAGTTTTATTTAATAATCTTTCTAAAATAGTTTCTTATACATTTATAAAACCATTCCCAAAATGAAGGAATGGATAATGGAGGAAGGACTAAAAATTCTGAACCGAAAGTGATTATATTATTATTGAAGTTCAAAAGGTAGAAAAAGACGAATAATTAAACAATTTTGTGTTTTTTTTTTACTTGGAAAGTAATACAAGTTACTCATTGTAAGGAGAGTTTCATTATCTACAGTTTTTCTGAGACATTCAAAGACTTTGAATATACAAAAAACAACAAAAAACTGAAGAACTGTATGCAGTATGGGAAAAAATAAATATTTCCTGTTTTTTTTTTTTTCCCTCAGGTTTTTTATTTTATTCCAAGTGCACAAATATCCAAACCCATCATTTGATGTAATAAATCTTCTATCTTGTCATCCAAAGCACCGTTTGCGTAATCGTCTCTTGATTGTTGATCCAAGTACTGTTGAATCTGTGCTAGCCTAGTGTAACCATCTGTACAGAATCTCAATTGGATTTTAACCAGGGCTTCGAAACTTGGGTCAAAGTAAGGAACTCTCAGGGACACCAGTTGTGGCAGTTCCATCTTCAATTGGTTATTCAGGTTTTCAAAAATATCCTTGGCGACTTGCAACTCTTTCTCGGCTCTTGGAAGCTTAGAGGCATCCTTGGCTGGCTTATCAATCATTCTCCTCACTTTAGCCTTTGCGGCATCGTAATCTTGTTTCTTGTGTTCTCTCTTCTTCACCGCCTCATCAATCTCCTTGAAATATGTAGAAAACTTGGTAATTGGGTCCAAAACCGTCTCTCTGAAAGGACCATCCAGCTGCTTAACCGTCTCCGTATCGAAATCCTGCACTGCCTGCAGATAGTAGTTACCGACGTTGTAACCACCACCACTAATATACTTGGAATCGTCATACAAATTCGAGATAACCTCGGCAATCGTAACCTGAGACGCGGTAACAGCACGAAGAGAGTCTAGATACCCCTTAGACTCCTTCTGCAATTGTTCACCAGCCTTCTGTAGCACCTTGTACCGCCTCTCCTCCATATCAAACTCCTTGTCTATCGTCTTGTCAACATTCTTGACAATGACACTGTTACCAGCCCTGTTAATGGCCTTCTTAAAACCTTCCCAACTCATTCTTATAGCACTATATCTAGTTGTATTTAAGCTGTATTGTTTTTTTGGTTCTTGTACAATACCAATTGTTATTGTGTTATAAGTTGAAACCTTTAAAAAATTGGTTCCTTATTGCGGATAAAACGGGGCGGGTCCCTATTCTTTTTCCAACTTTGTTCGTCAAAGGGCATTGCCAGCAGTCACGTCACTTCGTAAAATGCGATTAATAAATTATTGTTGTAATTTAAAATTAATTATAATATTATATGTACTGGTTGCTTTAACAACGATATATATTTAAGGTTTTATACTGACTTTATAAAGGGTCATTGTGGGACATTGCAGAAAGGGAGAGAAAGAAAAAAAACTGCCTGATTTCCGGTTTCTTTTCTTCTTAAAAGATCAAAAAATAAAATATGTTAGTTTCTATGCCATATATTCAATACAATTATGCGTTTCCTTTCATGAATGATGTCTAGATTCCCTTTAAAATAAATTAATAAGATAGGAACATGAAAAGAAAGAAAATGCCATATTTAAAAGACCTACTTAATGTCCCCCCCAAAAAAAAAAAGAAGGTTCGATATCGTCTTCAACAAATTGTCATTTCGTTTGTTGGAAGTGGGATCTTTCTAACGATGACGTATGAGTTACGGTTTGTAGCGACACCTGCGTATGCGTCGTACCATGCAATGAAGGCCACGACGACACCTAAAACGCCTCCTGCCCTTGTCGCACCCTCTTTGGCTGCAAATGCACCGATGCTCAGCAATAAGAACGTAATTGCCAGCAGGAAGAACAGGAGGAAGAAAGCCAGTGTAGACTTCATTGTACATAGTGTCAACCCAAAGGTGAAGATGGACCATCCCAGCAGGTAAAACCCGAGTGCGTTACCCAACTCCCTGTCATGGCCTTCGTAAGCTTGCAAAATACCGAACCATGGGATGTAAATGGCTGCAAAACTCATCCAGAAACCACCATATGAGCACAGTGCCAACGCACCAAACGTGTTCTCCAGGGCCAATTCCCATACACCTGCCACCAGCTGGACAAGCCCGCCGTAGAAGGCAGCAAGACCCACGACAACGTTAGGGATCCTGACACCTTGGGCTCTGGCGTTGAACATCGACAGCACAAACGTGGTCAGGGCAAAGGCAGAAAGCCCCAAAGGTGCTGGGTTACCGAACTTGTGTGCTGGTGGTGGTGCCAGACCAGGATTCAAAGTACCACCGAAGGCATCGTACAGGTCGTCAACCAGGAACTTCTGTCTGCCAATAAATATATACTTCTTATCATCGCTCGTAGTGTATATCCTTCCAAGGGAGCCGTCAGATTGTACGTCATCGGCGTCGTAAGGCTGGGTGTTGTTGCTGTACAAGGACTGGGTTATATCACGGAGACGGGGCACGTAGTTATTAGTAGATACATGGGTGCAGCCGTTTGTTCCGTAAGTGTGCCCGCAAGTAGGACAGTTACTTGTGCTGGAGCTACTGCCAGCAGTTGTACCTGTGGCATTGGTCATCACAGAGGAGCGTCTTCTCTCGAACTTCTCCTCGTCTTCATCATCACGCCGTACCAGCAGCTTGGGTGTTGTACCGTCAGGAACGTCAGTTCCACTAGAATCCGATATGCTTGATTGAACAGAACTCGCGCTAGAATTCATTATTGTTTTAAATTGTTGTAATATTAATAATATACTATATTATGGATATTATTATTAGATATTATTTTAAAGACATGTTGAAGATGCAAGAGAATAGATTAATAATTATTATCACCTCCTTGTTATATATATACAAATGTCGACTTATGGAATTAAAGGAAAGAGTGAATTATACCATGATAGTTTATTTCCCTCCTAAAAAGGGATATATTTTTGGTTAGAAATGCAATTTATTGCATCGTAAATATAGAAGAGAGAACGTCATGGCAAGCAAAGAAAATAGCTAAAAGCTATACTACCCTTTAAAATGTCCTGAAAAACCACACTTTCTCCTTTATTGTCTGGAAATCAACGATGAAAATCCTGTTGATGAATCGAAATCTTAGAAATTATAATGTGTACGCCGCACGTATCTCTTCTTCATCATCATCAACTTCATCAATCCTCGAGAGAGATAGAAATCGAAGTACAAAAGAAGGATGGAGGGGAGGGGGTGGTGAAGAGGGACCCTTGCGTCCGGATGCAAGGAATGTGGTGAGGTAGACAGAGAGAGAAGGGAACAATATTGGTTCAGGACATTTTACTTATTCCAGTTATATTTCAAATATAAAAAGAAAAAAGAGCCAAGGTAGTAAAAAAAAAAAAGGGTCACTAAATAAGGACAAAGGGCTAACAGACTGACAGGCTTCTACAGAGAGAGAAGACCAAAACCAGAACCAGCCTTCGGGCAATGAAAAGAGTAACCATTACTAATCCTCCCCTAAAAAAAATAATATACAATATATTGTACTGTACAGTATACAATACAGTATACAATATATTGTACAATGAACGGAAGAGGGATTTGCAATGAGAGTTCAAGCGGAGGGGGGGATCCCCCCGCGGTTCTTCTCCAGCCTCCCTGTCCATCCCCCGCAGAGAGGACCAGGTCCCTCCCGGACCCGGACCTTTTCTGAATCCTCGAGGAAATCCTTATGACGTGTATAGTATTCTAACACATGATTATGAAATTTTTAAATATCGTCCGTATTGATCCGTCTTATTTAAAAAGTCACTTGCAAAATCTTCGTACTGATGGAAGTTCCGATATTTCGGATAAGGTAATTAAAAAAAGAAAATAAAAAATGAATATTTATTAAAAGAAATACTAGGAAGAGAAAAAAAAACATGTCTTTAGATGTGATACAAGATACACATGCTTGAATGTTGAAAATAAAAAAGTAACTAAAATAAAAAAAAAAAATGAGGGGCTCTTCTCCGATATTATCCGTAGAGAAGTCTTCGCAGGGGTTGTACTAAAATGAGAGAACCGGAGCTTGTGACACATTATGTCTATGATTTATAAAAAAAAAAGTGCCGATGATGTGATGTCAACTAAGTAGGATCAATGCAGAAAAAAAAAAATACTATAATTATTAATATCATTATTTTTTTTTGTGTGTAAAAACCATCATAGTGTAGAATAGGAAGAAAAAAAAAAAAGAAAGGGTATTCTACTTCTGTTCTACAACGATTAGTTTTAATGCCAAATATCCGAGAACGAGGAAGATGCCGTTAAACAATACCAATGTCCGAATGTCCCAGAATAGGTTTTGAACTTGGAAACCAAATGTACTGAGGATTGTAGCTCCTGGAACCTCTATATTCAGGCCATATTTTTTCTCCTTCAACATCAGTGTCTTGACTTCGTTGATCAGCAGAGACTCATAGGCGTAGTAAAAAACTGACAAATTCTTCAGGTATTTAAATGCCACATTGGTGATGTCTTTGGTGTTGATGAACAGCCCACTGAATAGTAGTGAGGCCAGTAAGACCAGGACACTCAAAACTATTGAGTTGTTTAGGTCCTCGAAGATAATACCTATAGTCAATATTTCCATGGAGATGGCCAGGTTGAACAAGATCAGGATTAAAATACATTTGAAAAAGGCGTTGTCCCTCATGTTTAAGCCGACAAGTGGGTAGACTATCAATGTCAAAATTACGGGTGGTATCACTCTCAATGGTAATACGTCACTGATTATCTTACTACAGTAGTATGCGAGTGGAGAATAATAGTTATTTGACCTTTCTTTCAAAAATATAATTCTTTCAAGAGAAAAGGAACTTAGTCCCGTGAAAGTGACGAACCCAAAATAAGTTAAAATAAAGAAGAAGAGACCCATACGATTTTGGAAACCACTGATATCGTTTTCAACTTTGTAATATAAGACACCAAGGAAGGTTCCCAACAGAATAGTCAAAATATAGTTGCCAAGAAGAAGTTTTGGATTACGGTAGATATTTTTGAAAGATCTAGAGCATAAAATGGAGAGTTGTTCAAAGAATGAAGCTGCCTTCAAAGTTGTAGGAATTTCAAAAGAGGCACTGCTCGTCTCCGAGTTAACATTACCAGTTTCCCCGGTCGGGTTTGCCTCCTTTTTAATCTCTTCTATATTAAACTTCAATTCACCGAAATATTGGCCATCCTTGTATTTCTTGGTCAGAATCAGAGTGTTTCTATCACCAGCATTGTTCATATCATCTGTTAAACTATCTTCTGTTTGGTGACGTAGTAAAGTACTGATCTCTTCTCTGTGCATTGCATAGTGTTCCCATTCGTTTTGAGTAGCACTTATAGAACCATTTCTACTCTCTGTACCAAGTGCCTCATCTATTGGTTGTCTCACTGGTCCATGTACATCAGAAGCTACTTCCAAGTCAGGTAAAATATCACTTAAAATGTGCTTATCCTTCTTTTTATTTTTCTTCTTCTCTGGTGATTCAAAGGTAATATCAATTAGATAATCTGCAATGTTGTAATTTGAAGGGCACTTGTATCCATTATTTTTCAAAAATTCAGTCACTCTTAATGCTTCACCAGAGTATACCAATTCACCCCTACTTAACAAAACCAATTTATCAAATCTGTAGAAAATATTAGATCTAGGTTGGTGGATGGACATCACTAGCGTTCTATTGTAGTTTCTTGACAAACGTACTAGACACTCCACAACATTGTTGGCATTGTTAGCATCAAGACCCGATGTTGGTTCATCTAAAAATAGCACTAGTGGTGATGTAACTAATTCACATGCAATAGAAACACGTCTCTTTTCACCACCACTGATACCTCTTTCAAAATCGTTACCAACAATACGGTCCTTGATATCCATAATTCTCAATTCTTCCAGAACTTGATAAACCCTAGATTGCTTGGCTTCAAATGACATTGTACGTGGTAATCTTAGCAGTGCACTATTTAGAACTGTTTCGTAAACGGTCAAAGTAGGCAGCAGATAGTCGTCTTGGTCAACAAACCCGATCAATTTTGTGTAGTCCTTTCTGGTAATAACTTTACCGTTTACTCTAATGGTACCAGTAACATCACCGGTTTTCCTTTTCATAGCGAGAATATCCAACAATGTGGTCTTACCTGCACCAGATCCACCCATGATAGCCAGGATCTCGCCTGGTTTAACAAACCCTGAAATGTCGTTCAACACTCTTTGTTTCAGCCTGGAATTACTGTCAGAGATAGCGGGTACATCATAGCAAATCTCTTCAAATGTCAACGTAGCCAATTTGCTGGATTGCAAGAAATTCTCTGTCTCGGAGTCACCCGTACCAGCCAGCAGTGAGTCACCGTTTGGAAGTCTAATTGATCCGTTCTTAAACAAGGGTGATTTCGAGATATAGAAACTTCCAAAGGTCATCAGACCCAGGATCATCACGGATGTAAATGTTAGGATCAGTTTCCCTCTTAGAGTCATAGTTTCGTCTCTTGACGGAGACTTGTAGCCCGGTATTTCACTGTAGTGTAGACACTCCCCAGACTGACAATTCAACGTTATATATGGATCACCAAACACAGTGGATATCAAGTCGTTCATCGAGGGTTCTGTGAACTTACATTCTTTGCTGTCCAATTGACAAGTGAAATCACCGGGTCCCTTGATTGTCTCTGTCAAAAACTCCGAGATATCAATCGACCCCTTCAGGCCACACAACATTGTACCGGGGATGCACTTACACTTGGCGTTGGTACAAGAATAGTGTGATGTGTTCTGTGCCAGGTCATACTCGAAGGTACAGTCGTCCAACCCACAATAAAAACTCTCTATCTGGTCTATCCAGAATTGGAAATTACACTCCTGAGTAGCCTTGTCACACGAGAAGGATACTTGTGGCTTCTTGCCGTTCAATATCTGCACGATCTTCTCGTTTGTCACATCACAACCTTGGAACATCCTGTTAACGATCATCCCGTTCTTGTAACAGGTACCCTTGAGAGACTTGTCCGGCATGAACGCATCGCAGACAGAGTCCTCCAGACACAAGTTACAGTTGATACCACCCCACCCGGGTTCACAATTGCACGAGTTATCATGGTTATAACTCACGTTCCCAGACCGCAATGGCCTATCTTTGTTATCCAGCTCTAGCCCACCACAAACGGGCTCTACACAATCTTGCCCACCGAAACCCGGCAAACACTCACACTGCCCGGTATTAGCGTTACACTCAGAGAATTGCTTACACTCGAATATCGGCAGCATACAATTAAAACACGGAGGACATTTATCATCGCCATCACCATCACCAGGTCTACCACGTTCCAAACCATATACCAACTGCAGTCCCAACAACAACACTACAGCCAGCCGCATTATTTTCTTTCTTTTTCTATGTGGCAAAAAAAAAGTATTTATTTGTTTTTGTATTACTGTAGATGTATTACAAAAGCAAGTAAAATTTTTAACCGCCGACGTTTATGAACAAAGAAAAAAAACACCCCTTATAAAAATATATTAATTGCAAAATATATATATTGCCGTACCAACGTATTACAATCCCCTCGTGCCTCTTACGTTTACATCATTAAATACGCCAAACCCTAAAAAATATATATATATATAAAACCCTAATACGTACAAAACAATACAAAACCACATGCAAAGAACGTATGAAATATTCAGCTACATATATCTTGAAAAACCCGTACCCCACAGAACACAAAATGGGATGCCACTAGCAAAGAGAAAGAAAGAAAAAAAAAAAAGGAAAAAAAAAGAAAGAAATCAGGGGAGTATCTGGGATTCCCGAAAAAGAAAGAAGAAGGAGAATAAATTTTGATGCAATGTGTTTACACGGTCTTCGCAAAGCAAGAGGAAGATGGGAAGTGGGCCTCGAGAGAGAGTGAGACTTCCTTGTACCGTGGTGGTACCGTGGTGGTACCGTGATAGTAGCTTGTTCTCTCTCTCTCTCTCTCTCTCACACACTCTCTCTGTTTACGCCTTACACAGTAGCATACACACACAGTGTGTGATCCCTGTTCGTTAATGGGCTAATGGGACTTGGGGGGGGGATGGACAATGGTATTCAAACACCTTACAACGAATTTAAATAGCAATCGCATGATGCCTCTTTTTTTTTTTACTATTATATTGTACTATTTCAAAAGTTGTTATGTGAAAAGGGTAGAAGTATAGTGAATACAGATGCGATTTTTACACCACTCTCTCTATTGTAAGGGTATTCAATTTGTAAACACCAACACACACACGCAAAAAAAAAAAGAAAGGAAGGAAGGTTGACGAAGGATGAAGAAGCTCTCTTACTCTCTCTCACACATACTCTGTCTCTTACTCTCTCTCACACATACTCTGTCTCTTACTCTCTCTATCACTTAACTAAAAAAAATAAAAAAAGGAATCTATTTCGTATATATAAGAGGTGATATATATTTATTAAATCAAAGTTCCCTTTTCTTTGTAAAGCGCAATTCTTTTCTTTATAATTAGAAAAAATTCTTTTCTTTAAAGGAAACCATCGAACATATAAACCAATAATGTCTCTATCCTCTAAGCTATCTGTTAAGGACCTTGAATTGAAGGACAAGCGTGTCTTCATCAGAGTTGACTTCAACGTCCCATTGGACGGTACCAAGATTACCTCCAACCAAAGAATTGTTGCTGCTTTGCCAACTATCAAGTACGTCTTGGAGCACAACCCACGTTACGTCGTCTTGGCCTCTCACTTGGGTAGACCAAACGGTGAAAGAAACGAGAAATACTCCTTGAAGCCAGTTGCCAAGGAGCTAGAGTCTCTATTGGGTAAGCCAGTCACTTTCTTGAACGACTGTGTCGGTGCTGAGGTTGACTCCGCTGTCAAGGCCTCTGCTCCAGGTTCCGTCATCCTTTTGGAGAACTTGAGATACCACATCGAGGAAGAAGGTTCCAGAAAGGTCGACGGCCAAAAGGTCAAGGCTTCCGCTGAGGATGTCGCTAAGTTCAGAAAGGAATTGACTTCCTTGGCTGACGTCTACATCAACGATGCTTTCGGTACCGCTCACAGAGCTCACTCCTCCATGGTTGGTTTCGACTTGCCACAACGTGCTGCCGGTTTCCTATTGGAAAAGGAATTGCAATACTTCGGTAAGGCTTTGGAAAACCCAACCAGACCATTCTTGGCCATCTTGGGTGGTGCTAAGGTCGCTGACAAGATCCAATTGATCGACAACTTGTTGGACAAGGTCGACTCCATCATCATCGGTGGTGGTATGGCTTTCACCTTCAAGAAGGTTTTGGAAAACACTGAAATCGGTGACTCCATCTTCGACAAGGCTGGTGCTGAAATCGTTCCAAAGTTGATGGCTAAGGCTAAGGCTAAGAACGTCGAAGTTGTTCTACCAACTGACTTCGTCATCGCTGACGCTTTCTCTGCTGACGCCAACACCAAGATCATCACCGACAAGGAGGGTATCCCAGCTGGCTGGCAAGGTTTGGACAACGGTCCAGAATCCAGAAAGTTGTTCGCTGCTACTATCGCTAAGGCTAAGACCATCGTCTGGAACGGTCCACCAGGTGTCTTCGAATTCGAGAAGTTCGCCGCTGGTACTAAGGCTATGATGGAAGAAGTTGTCAAGTCCTCTACCGCTGGTAACACTGTTATCATTGGTGGTGGTGACACTGCTACCGTCGCTAAGAAGTACGGTGTTGCTGACAAGATCTCCCACGTTTCCACTGGTGGTGGTGCCTCCTTGGAATTGTTGGAAGGTAAGGAATTGCCAGGTGTTTCTTTCCTATCTGCCAAGAACTAAATTTAATTTAAAAAGAATTTATTATCTGAAATCAATGAGTATTTTGTTTCAGTCACCTAACACTTTTCTTTGGCATTCATGATAAATTTTGTTATAGAACACTTCTAGTTTAGCCAATGAAGTTACTTTGGGCTGGAATTTATGCTTTGAGATGGTATTTTATTTTTACTTTTAAATTTATATAGCAACAACAAAAAAACTCTTACGTACATTGATGAGAGAATTCTCATTCAATTAAATAATTTTAATGAAAGGATTATGATTAATATTTTTTCCGATTGACTCGCAGTATATAAAATTACGGTTCTAGATATTTTTGTTCCCTTTATCCATATTCTCCCAATTCACTTGATTCCTTTCCACGGGGTCCAAGTGAGGTACTTGCAGATACTCGAATATCTTTCCCTCGTCAAAACTTTCAAGCAATGTGTTACCCTTGAATATACCATGTTGAGTCAACTTATATCCAAGATCCATTGCTCTAACTCTTAGCCAACGATTATAGTCCGTAGAACCCGTATAATGAATTCTGGCAGCACCAATTTCTGACCATCTACAGCAGAAAAAATCGAGTCGTCTACAAAAATGTCCACTAGTGTGACTTTCAGATAAAAACTTATCTTCCTCTCTTAATTCAAGAAATTTGTCTCCAGTAATTGAATATGTTGGATATCCAACAGGTAATTCAGAACCAAAGAATAATTTTTTACCTCTGTCGGAATTCTTAAAACTATAATTTTTTTTCTTAATATTACAACAACTAAGTTTTTTGACAATCTTGTCATGGAATAACTCTTCTAATTTATTGGTCAAAATCAAGAAGCATTTGATATACCCCTTCTTATATAGCGATATGGCAACTTTCTCCATAGCCTCAGTAACGTCCACGAGATCGTCACAACCTTCTTTATAAAACATTAAATCAATATCTCCAGTATCTTTAGCTCCTCTGATGTAACTGCCTTGCATCTCCACAGAGCATGTTGGGTCGATCTTTTGAAGTTCATCTCTCACAATATTAAAATGAATTGTGACTTCTTCTCTTTTTATCCGCCTAGACCAATCCTCATAGTAGGTCCAGCCATATAGAATAGGCCAGTCAGAATAAAAATGTTCTGGAACCAATTTTGTTGCATCCTTAAATGATTTTACTTCTAGTGTTGATAATTTCCTCGCAAACGGTATACCAATTCCATAACATTCAGAGAAATATCCAACTTTCATTTCGAAGGAATCAACAGTACCATCATCAAGTCCCGGGAGAGTTCCTGTGTCAATTAGAATTTGAATTTTCTTGGCAATACTGGCACCGACATTAGCCAGCTCTCTTTGAGCCATCTTCCCTGAGGTTACTCTACGAGGATACTTTTCAATAGAATTCTTTGCTAGTCGATAGCCTCGAGCCCTAAATTGATCTCCCTTAACTTCATACTTCTTTACAAGTTTTCCAAGTGCACGTATCAATAACTGGTTCTTCATAACTTCATCATCTTTAATATACTTATTCAATTCCCCATCAGTTGGAGATTTAACCCCCAAGGGACTAGTGGTGTCACTATCCGTAGTTTTGGCTGTTTTCACTTTTTCAATATCATTACCATCATCATCATCATCATTATCATCTATATCCGTTTCAGCATCACTAATATTAGCATTATTCTTGGTAACCTCGGGTTGATGTGTCAACTGTATAGTGGATCCATCCACAATACTAACTTCACCATTTTCAAGCCATTTAGAAACAAGACTGGACCGAACGCAAGGAAGTCCTTGTTCCAGTACATAATCCCACACCACGGCAGGATCCCAACGAAACTCTTTGAGAAAGAATGTCCGATCCGTGATACCATTGTCTGGGCCAACAAAAGTATCATTTATCAACACAATACACTGGGCATCAAGCTCCTCTGGCGAAGAAACCAGCAAACCACCATTGTTCCTGATTAATTCACATAAAATCCGCATAAAACCTGCATTTTGGTTCGGTAAAATCAGGAATTTTTTCCCAGAAAACAACATCCCATCCTTATTATACTTAGGATCAAACTATGCTACACAATAACGACCTTAGATTCTCACTTTCAAGACAAGTTATTACAAAAAGTTTCAATATATAGTGCACTAATTTAATTTTTAGGGATGGCATGCAAAGCTCATCGCGATGAGCTTCTTCGGGGCCTGAGCTTGAAAAATTTTGAAAAATTTTGAAAAAAAAAAAAAAAAAAAAAATTGCGATGAGCTCATCACAAAAGACAATATTATCATATCACATTTAGTATTTACAACTCTTAAAGAAAGTTCATTATAGAATATCGAACTATTGATCTTAAAATAAGATAAGATAAGAAAAAAAAAAGAAATGGGCAAGGCTGCGAAGAAGAAGTATTCTGGTGCCGCTACCAACAAGCAAGTAGCTGCTGAGAAGCATTTGACATCTGTATTTAAGTTTAACACTGATCTTGGTCAGCATATCCTGAAGAACCCACTTGTGGCACAAGGTATTGTAGACAAGGCTCAAATCAAACCATCCGATATTGTTCTCGAAGTTGGTCCAGGTACTGGTAACTTGACCGTTAGAATCCTGGAACAGGCCCGTAAAGTTGTCGCAGTGGAAATGGATCCCAGAATGGCTGCCGAACTGACGAAGAGAGTTCACGGTACTCCAGCGGAGAAGAAACTGGAGATTATGCTTGGTGATTTCATGAAGACCGAACTTCCATACTTTGACATCTGTATCAGTAACACACCATATCAAATCTCCTCACCATTGGTGTTCAAGCTTATAAACCAACCAAGACCCCCAAGAGTCAGCATTCTGATGTTTCAAAGAGAATTTGCCATGAGACTATTGGCTAGACCAGGTGATGCTCTATACTGTAGACTTTCAGCTAACGTTCAAATGTGGGCCAATGTTACGCACATCATGAAGGTTGGTAGAAACAATTTCAGGCCTCCTCCACAAGTCGAGTCCAGTGTCGTTAGAATAGAAATCAAGAACCCAAGACCACAAATCGATTTCAATGAATGGGATGGTCTTCTGAGAATTGTTTTTGTCAGAAAGAACCGTACCATATCAGCTGGGTTCAAATCCACTACCATATTGGAAATACTGGAAAAAAACTACAAGACTTTCCTAGCGATTAACAACCAGCCAGTGGATGATACAGCTAACATGCAAGATTTAATAAAGGAGAAGATCGAGACTGTTCTCAAGGAGACACAGCTAAGCGACAAGAGAGCTGGTAAGTGTGACCAAACTGATTTCTTGAAACTTCTATATGCATTCCATCAAGTTGGTATCCACTTCTCTTGATTAAATATTTTAGCTTAAATAAAAAAACTCTAACTCTGTACATTAATAAGGAAATAATATAATAATCTTTTGAACGAATACCTATAAGGTCATATAATTGCTATCTATATACATATAGGCATTACAAAAAATGAAAAAAAAATTAAAAAATAAAATAAAAATGAAATATATATATAGTTGTGTCCTTTTCAGTCACAAGAACTTTATATGTTTATACTTTTCAGTGTTTGTCATTTGGTATTCATTAAACGATTAGGCCATGTGGAACAACCTCGATCGAGTATCCATCAGGGTCTTTCAAGAAAGCAATGTTCTTCAGTTTACCTTGGTTGAATTTAGGAGCCCACTTGATTTGGTCACCGTACTTCTCCTCAATTTCAGCACATAGCTTGGCTGGCTCCTTGCAACTGACACAAATGTGACCGTAACCTTGTGGTTGGTCGTTACCGTTGTGGTACTTGAAGTCCTTTTCGTTTTCAGTACCCCAGTTATGTGTCAACTCAAGGACACCCTCATGAGAGTGGGCGTTGTCACCGTTCTTTAGCTCATATCCCAAGAAGTACAAGGTGAATTTTGCAGATTCGTGGTCACTCTTCCTCAGTAACTTCATACCAAGAACGTTTTGGTAAAATTCAAGGGAAGCCTTGGGGTCTTTAACACGCACCATGGTGTGGTTGAAACGAGAGCCAACTTCTTTCTTCTCACCGTCCTCTCTGTTGTACTGGATCAATTCAACCCAGTATCCGTCTGGATCCAACGCAAAGGCAATCTCCTTCATTCTACCATCGGTCAATCTCTTCTTGAAAGGAACACCCTCGCTTTCCAGTTTCTCACAGGCAACCTTGATGTCAGCATAGGAGAAACAAATGTGACCGAACCCACGGTGTGGTTCATCGTTACCGTTGTTGATTTTGAAGTCATCATCGTTCTCAGTACCCCAGTTATGTGTCAATTCAAGAATACCTGGAGCACTGAACACATCAGGCTTACCATTGGCATTGGTAGCCATCTTCTTAGGGAAAGCCAAGAAGTACAAAGTAAACTTCATCTCAGGGAAATCCTGCTTGTTGACAAGCTCCATACCGAAATGCTTCTGGTAATACTCAACACTTCTGGCAGGATCCTTCACACGCAAACATGTGTGGTTAAACATCAAGGAAGGATCCTGAGCAGCAGCAATCTTGTGAGGGTAGAAAGACATTGTATAATTACAGGTTTATTTTTTTTTTATTTCACCTTGTTTTACAATACAAGAAAAAAGAACAATTACAAACTCCAATCGACAATCACCCCTTCCCTTCTCTATTTATATATTGATGAAAACAAGAAATTTAGAATTTTAACATGCACAACTCTCCCTATAACTCTTCCCCTCCCTCCGCCCCCCCACACACACTGTAACCACGCAGTTTCAAACGGACTTCCCAACCCTTTAAAAAATCCATCATAAGGATAGTTTGATGGAAGCAAACACAAAATAATATCAATTTGTTGGGCATTTGTAACAAAATAGCAACTTTCCCGTCCCGGGAAGTCAGTACAACCGAGGGGGCGCCTACCCTTATAAATTGGGCAAAAAAAAACAACAACACATGTGCCGTGCGGGTGTTTCTGTGTGCTCTTCACTCGAGGCACCAAAAATACACAGAAAATTAATTACGTAATGACACAATTTGCCATAGTTACGGCTTTCATTTCCGTTTTAGGAAATTATGATTTACGGTTTAATTTTATTGATATACACAGCTGGATCTGTATTTGTATATTATCTATAAATATATTAACACAAATATATATATGTGAAAGAAGTATCATGGTACGATGTATTGTCGTTTTAAGTTCGTTTTTTTCTTCAAATTGTAACCGCTGAGCTGTGTGTTATTGCTATTTATTTCTTTGCTTAAACAAATATTTTCCAAAGTAAAGCAACCGTTTTTAAACTAAAGCAAATGTTTTCAAAGTAAAGCAAATGTTTTCAAAGTAAAGCAAATGTTTTCAAAGTAAAGCAAATGTTTTCAAAGTAAAGCAACCGTTTTCAAAGTAAAGCAACCGTTTTCAAAGTAAAGCAAATGTTTTTAAACTGAAGCAACCGTTTTTAAACTAAAGCAAATGTTTTCAAAGTAAAGCAAATATTTTCAAACTAAAGCAAATATTTTCAAACAAAAGCAACTATTTTTAAACTAAGGTAAATTATAATGAAGGGAAAAGGGATATTCTTGTATAAGCAAAGTCTTTATGGAACAGTGTAATCTTTATGAAATGGTGTAATATTTATGAGAGTATGATGGCAATGGGTACAAGAGGATGGTGTTTTTAGAAATGTATAAATAGGGAGACTAAGTCTACCATTCCTAATGATAATTCCTTTTCGTCTTTATAATTTGAAATGAAATGAAATACAATAATATATCATCGTCACTATGGAGAAACGTACTTCTACAGACAGTAAAAATTCTATTGATAGTTCAAAGTCGTTGTGTAAGGACACGAGAGGGTCCATTGAGACGACTTCTACAACCCCCACGGAGACATCCTCAACCTCAACCACTGAGACCTCGTCTACAACATCCACTGCCACTAAGTCTAAGAAACTCCCTCGCAGGATACTCGAGAGACAACTGGAGATACTACAATATGAGGCTCTCACAGAGGAGCAACAGGAAGAGTATCTGGAATATTGGGACAAGAAATTCAAAGAGGATCTGGCATTGAACCCACCTCCCGAATTCGTGCCCAACCCTATCAACGCCAGGAAACATGCACTACGCGAGGTTGCCATGTTTGACATCGTCACGGAGTCGCTCTACAAGAGGGCATACTTCCCAAAACACCGAAGACCTCGCAGAATATAACAACGACACAAACAACGATATATCTATTAATACTCCTAGATACTATTTCTAAAACTATATATATATATATATATATATTCTAATTAACTAGCCCATCGTTTAAACGTTTTTACCATTTTTTACGAGAGCAAAATACCGATGAGCCCTTTTTTTTAAAATTGAAATCGTTATTAATCAAATAAGCCTGTGATATTTGATTTGATTAAAACCAAAGTAAACAGTTTAAATCAGGAAACAAGAAAGTTTCACAGGTTATCTTTGTTTTCTTGTTTGAGATATTTTGAAAGTTTTACACTTGTTTAATGTCTTATCATTTGCCAGTGCTGTTAAACCCGTTGGTGAATGCAGTTTGCAATTGCAGCGAGCCCAACGAATCACCACTAAAGAAGCTGTTCAGCCAGCTGCAGAAGAAAAGAGAATATGTGTTACTAGTGCCACCTACTGAGTTGCTACTATACTACACGGCTGACTCGTCAAAGACTGATTTGAGTGAGCTCTGTTACACCCCCGGGTTTGTAGGGTCACACATATTACTGCTTGGTACCAGCGATACTGAGATAGATAACAGCCATGATGAGGTTTGGATACGAGATATAGAGTCACGATACGATCTCAACCCAGTCAAGTGTCTGGATAACTCTTGGAAGTTCATAAGCTGGAAGAATAGGACCATCTTCCAATTTAGCAGATCAGGGGAGCACATATTGAACAAGATCAAAATCAAGTCTGTGGAGACGATACCTATATTTAACGACTACATGAAATCATACCACAATACACTGAAATTTATACATATCGATGGCGCATTTGTTGAAGGGTCTATCTCCTGCCATCTACAGTCCAACCTTGACATATGCAAGGATCTTTTAAAACACCATCCATCACTAATTGATGATGACGATGATTGCGGAAATGAGGAAAAACCACCAAAGACACCAGTACGAAAGGGTGAGGCAGGTTACTCACGCTCGAAAGCAGCCTTTGATAGC
This sequence comes from Nakaseomyces sp. UFMG-CM-Y6046, assembly GCA_030571395.1. Classification (NCBI taxonomy): domain Eukaryota; kingdom Fungi; phylum Ascomycota; class Saccharomycetes; order Saccharomycetales; family Saccharomycetaceae; genus Nakaseomyces; species Nakaseomyces sp. UFMG-CM-Y6046. The sequence continues at coordinate 36,623 of JAJLXT010000034.1, read as the reverse complement.
ATTATGCGATTGAATACCCATTGGAGTTCAGAATTTGAAAAAAGATTCAGAGATTATCGTGAAAAAAACCAAGAACTGGGTCCACAACCAGAATTATTTCGTGATATAGTTGCTGAAATGTACAGCAAGATGGAACATGACAATCTTTTCAAACAATTGGTCTCTTTAAAGCGAATCGTTTACGAATATGTGGAATTGAATCTTTTTGATGATACCTGGACCCAAATTGTTAAGGCAAATAAAAGTAATGAGACAGATATAAATCAGTTTAAGGACATCTCTATTCATCAAGTGGATACAGAATTTAATAGCATAAAATATGAAAACTTTTATCTAGACAACATATTGTCAGTTGAGAAAAATATCTCCCGGGCCACTGAATTCTTACAAAAGTTTCATAGCACAGATAATTTTACTAGTAAAGCAAAAGTTTTAGTGAATACGCTAAAACTGTTAACCGGAAGCGACGATACCCAAGAACAGGACGATAGTGTTTTGAGTGAAGGATCTGTACCAATTACTGTCGATGCTGATAAACTAATGAATTTATTTGTTCTTGTGGCCTGCAGAGCTCAAGTTAAAAATTTGAAAAGTCATCTTTATTATTTACAAAATTTCTATCAGGATGAAAATACAATCAAATTTGGGATTCTTGGGTACGCATTGTCCACCTTCGAAGCTGTTGTTTGCTACTTTGATGAATTAAGCACAAGAGAAACTTTTGAATCTTTGATAGAAAGTTGTCAGAATTCAGAAAAACTACTTAGAATATTATCATCTAACAAAGCTGTTCCAAACAAAACTATAGTCAAAATACTAAGACAGCATGAATCATCGCTCCGTTACAGAGATGTAAACGGAAATTCTATCCTGTCTTTAAGCATCACTAATAGAAGAAATGATATTCTGGTTGAAATTTTGAAATTATATGAGGATTATTTCCCAATTGAAGACATATATATCGATGAAAATTTAGAAGGTTCTAGTTTGCTAACTCAGGCTTTGAAACATGATAACGAAGTCGCTGCCTTGATCCTTGTAAAGATTTTGAAAAATAATTGCTCAAAAATCGAATTTTCGAAGTATATTAATAGGAAAGATAAATATAAGAGAACTGCCGGGCACTACTTGACGAATGAACTGCAAATATTGGATGAAATCGGAAATATCATTGATTGGAAGCAAAAAGACGACTTTGGACAAACCCCATTGTTTACCATTTTCAGGAGTTATGATCAAGAAAATTATGATTCTATGGTAAAGAAAGCATTCAATTATGTTCAAGAATGGTATAAAGTTAACAATATAGAGTTTTCGGTTAATGATCATGTTGATGATAAAGGAAATTCATTAGTTCACATTCTAAAAAACAATATTTCGTTACTATTAAAAGATCCTACAGTTGATGTAAATGTCACAAATAAGAGAGGCATCACGCCTTTGATGACAAACGTAAGGTATAAGAGAAAGGATAATGTTTCATTGTTGTTATTTGATAAGAGAACATTACTTGAGAAACAACAAGTGTCTGGCTCATTGACAGCATTTGATTTGGCCAGAGATCCAGCTATCACAAATATGTTAGGTGGATGTGGTTTAAAACAGTCAAATTGGAATGCTGTATATGCCCATTCATTGAAATATGTTGTTTCTCATTGGACTGTTTCTTTAACAATAATGGATGGTGGTTGTACTTCTACGGTTTCATTTAAACTCAAAACAATTAGAGGTCTTTTAAGGGTTTTGATCAAGAAAAGGATGTCAATCTTTTTACCTCTACAAGAATTGGTGGATGATTTGAGTACTTTCAATAGGATTAGATTTAGCGAGTTAATGAAGGAAAGGTTAAAAAGAACAATGCCTCTAATAACTAACTGTTTATCATCGTTAGTTGCACTATATATTATTGATAAATCGACTTTTAAATCTGAGGATGAAGCTATAAAATGGATCAAAATTAATGGTAAAATAAACAACGGAACAAACAGTGAAAAATCTATGACACCTGAAGAGATAGGAATGATACAGAATTTTACAAAATTCAACATCTCAGAATTAGAAAAAACTGTTAATACTTTAAATGTCCTGAAAAAGCTAATTTTGTTCTTAGAATTGAAATCATGTGATTATTCAAAAGCTTTTGAAATAACATCAAAAATGACCGCTGAGATATCATCAAGGAGATTCCGTTCAAACCTAAAACTTCCACAACGTGTAATAAACTTTTTTGATCCTCGAACTGCATCAATTCTGCTAAATCAAGTTGAATTTCTTTCATCTTGTGTAAATAATCTTTTCAACTTTATTAATAACACGTTAGAAGAAGAGGTTACTCAATGGTGGCACTTATATGCAGAAGTACTTAATGCACATAAACACTATAACAGAGTGTTTCCTGAACTAGCCAGTCAAACATCAGAGGGTAAAGACCTAATTCTTCGTAAAATGTCGTCCAACTCTAAGAGAATTAAATTGGAAGAAAGGTTGACAAGCAAAATCAGAGATATCACAAGAAAGATGAATAGTATAGGTCAAAACATCAGACGCATGCACGAGGCTATTGCAGAAGATTTAAGCCGATTTTTAGATTTTAAAAGCAAGTTTACCCTAGATGGAGTTTTAGACAGTTGGTTATATTCACAATCCCAATACTTGGCATCTCAAACATCGTCATTCCATGAATACCAAAAAATGTATTCATCTTAAAAAAAACATACATAACTTTATATCATAATAATTAATATTCCACATCTGCATTTATTTATTTCATTACTTGAGAAGCAATATTCAAATAATTTGTCAATAATGATAAAAGGAGGTTTACAAAATTTTTAAAAAAATAATCTTCCCCGCCAGGACTCGAACCTGGAATCTTCTGGTTCGTAGCCAGACGCCGTGACCATTGGGCCACGAGGAACAAGATTCGTTAAAACTTGAAAGATAATTCTTCTGCCAGCCTCACAAATTGCGTTTCAAGTATAGTTGTATATAAAATATATTGGTATGGTATAAAAGTTTTTTAAAATGAAAAAAAAAAAAAAAAAATCTTTGAATTATTGAACTTTTATTTTCTTATGCATTATTTAACGTTAATTTATGCTCTATTTAGTGGAATGTCTGATGCTCAACTTTTCATTAATAGCTATAAGTCTATAATAAGGACTACCATCAGGAATATTTTCTAAAGTAGCAATTGTTCTAGCATCTTGTAGTTTCTTTAAAGTCTTTGCATCTTTGAATAATTTCGTGTTATCATAGATACTTCTGAGGGACAGCCTGATTGTTTCGTAATATTGCGAAGCTTCCTGCTTTACCGAAGAGTATCCAATGAGAGCAAAGTCACTATCCTCTTCAGTTTCGATTATATTTAAAATAATCTCTATGTCTTTTTCAGCCATATCGAGTTCATTTCTGATACACTCAATGGTTTTGTCTAGTTTTAACTGAAATAATGGCTCTGTAATCGTGAAGTCATTCAATGTCTTTTGAAAAATTTCGTAGGTAGGTAATTCAGGAACACCAATAGAAGAAAACGTCTTTAGACGTAAATCATGAATCAATTTGTCATTTGAAAGATAAACTGGAGAGGGGCTGACCGCATCAATCAACTCAAAGGATCTCAGCAGAGCGAAATAGAGAACTTCGGAAAGACACATGGATTTATGGATACTGCATCTTTTAATCAGCGTATCCAAGTCACTCTCTGCATTACGAAGGTTAGGCATATCGTTCTCCATAGCTTCTCTATATTGCTTTCTAACTTTTTCTTTCTTCTCACCTGCTTTCAGTTTTTTCATTTTCTTATTCAAATTTTGAATACCTGTAATTTTGTCACTAACAACTGTTTTCAGTCTCTCAAGAGTATCATTGAGATGAATCTGCAAGTAATAGCAATACCAATACATCGTGTATGCCTCATATGGTTTGTAAATATCTAACTCAAACCCCTTTAGAATAAATTCACTCATGGAAAATAGTTTCATCGTGTAGACCCATGAAGTACATAAGTATATGGAGGTTGAGAAGGATTCTATATCAGCTTCATTCAGCTGACTCAAGGATCGAAACTCTGCTTCCTTAGCTTCAAGTTGTGCCTGTAATGAATCCCAGAGCAACACTTGACGATTAAAACCTTGTCTGTATCTGCATGTATTTTGGGCAGCATTTTGATAAAATTCGAGCAAAACATTACTTGCTTCTTGGAAAATCATTTCTAAGTCGTTATCAATATCGAGCTTCGCACAGAAATCAATCCCGGTAAACTCATTAACGTGTAATTGCCAAAATTCAAATGCAGAGAAGTTCCCAAGTACCGATTGATCCTGTTTCACTAGTATTAATGAAAAGAGAGCCCTCGATAAGACATGCTTTTGAGCCAACTTATTGAAGAAAGTTGCAAAACTCATGATTTCTTTAGCTGAAGTCAAGGTCTTGATCTTATTCACTAGTTTAATATCCTTTGAAATTTCCAAATAACCGTGATAATTATATGAAGGTTCAATAATCTTCCTTGGAGGAAATTGGTTACTGAGTCTTCTTTGTATACCAATTGAGAAGGACCCCGATGGCGGCATCACAGTCATAGGTTCAAAACCTACAAGAACACTGGCAGAATCTGCAAGTTTGTCTAGAGATTCCTCAGCTTCCTCATTTGAAGCATCGACAACCGTCTCGATATTAACCAACCCTTCCACGATGGTCAAAATATGCATCAGTCTGTCAAAGATTTGTTTCTTTTCTGGATAATCGTTGACTATATTCGACAAGTACCTTCTGCTCTGCTCCATCTGTAATATTGTGGTTCCCAGGTCAGGCAGCAGTTGGAAATTGTTCAATCCCATATGATTGAAATTCAAGTCTTCTTCCTCATATATCACTCCTGCGGTCAACATCTTATATACAAGCCCAAGGAAATAACACACACCTACCACAAGACTATCTAGTACTTGGTCATACAACGGATCTCCGGTCTCGATATGGTTGAGACTGTCATCGTTCACCTCGGGATCGTTCATGTTGTAGTACAACGCATGTTCCACGTACCTACAACTCAGCACGGTGGTCGGCAGAGACTGGTAGTCATTCAACCACGATATCACAGACCTCGCCAACCGATCCGCAATCGCCGTCACATAGTCCAATTTGGTGATATCTCCGTCAACAGAATCCAACTCGGCACCATACGCAACACCCACACCAAAATCCAGCTCTTCTCGTGACAAATGTATCAACGTCGAGTCCAGTTTCTCGTTATTCACCTCCAGGGAGTGCGTCCCGTCAAACAGATTGAACTTGGAGTCCTTCACAATGGTCTCAGGCTCTAACCTCCCTTGAAACCCTCGAAACAGCTCCGTAATATCCACCAGCCCATTGTCCTCTCTCATATCCTGTAGCGTCAACCCGTCCATGGCCGCTCCGAGTCCCATCATCCGTTTGTTTTACTTTCTTTCTTAATGGTAAACTCGTATCTACTCCCTCTTCTAGAAACTTTTAGCCGCTAATGCATGAGGAATGGTAGAGTGTCCAATATTCAATTTCATCTTTTCGAGATAGTTTTATTATACAAATCGGGTTCTCGAGAGCTTTCCCCTCGGAGCCGGGTTCCGAGATGTTAAAGAAGAAGCAAGAAAAAAAAAAAAATAATTTTGCAAATCAGATGAAGAACAGCCCTATTTATTCTTATGTGTTATCGGTGTAAGAACAGCATCAAACAGCGGTATTGACGACATTTCTCGAGTGATATACGGTGTTATAAGGTTGCTGGTCGAGTTAGTTTGTTGCCGGCTGGTTTTTTGAAGCGTGGAATTTGGGTTACTTGAAGCCTTTAACTAAAATAAAGTATAAAGATAAAAATGCTGGTGGTTCCTAGGGTTGTACAGTTTAGTCATGTTCGGTCAGTGGGGAGAAGAGTGTTACCTGTGGCAGTGCGGTGGAATCACACGGATTCTGATTCGATACCGTTGCAGGAGTATGAGAGGCTTGTGAAGCTCGGGAAGTTGAGAGATGACTCTTACCAGCGTGGTATAATCACTTCTTTGGGTCATCTTTACGGGCATCTTGTGGGTTACCAGCCACCGGAGGTGAAGACACCGAATGCTCTGGATCAGTTGAGCATGTTTAGTAGTCTGAAGTCGAAGTTTAGCATATTTGGGAACGGTAGCTCGTCAAAGGACCTTTCCAAGATTCCAAAGGGTATATATCTTTATGGTGATGTCGGGTGTGGTAAGACTATGCTTATGGATTTGTTCTACAGTGTCTTACCGAGTCATTTGACAAAGCGTCGTATTCATTTCCACCAGTTTATGCAGTATGTGCATAAAAGATCACATGAAATTATCAGGGAACAGAACCTGGATGTGTTGGGAGCAGAGAAGGGTAAAGATCTGGACAGTATCCCGTTCTTGGCTGCAGAAATTGCCCAGACCTCCCATGTCTTATGTTTTGACGAATTCCAAGTTGCAGATGTCGCAGATGCAATGATTTTAAGAAGGCTTTTGACCGCCCTGTTGTCCCCTGAATATGGTGTTGTTCTCTTTGCAACTTCCAACAGACCTCCCGACGATCTATACATCAATGGTGTTCAAAGAAAATCTTTTATTCCATGTATTGAATTGATTAAGGATAGGACCGAAGTAATATTCCTAGACTCTCCTGTGGACTACAGAAAAATTCCTAGACCTGTGTCTAATGTCTATTGTTATCCAAAGAATGAAGAGGATTACCACTCCCATGATTTTGAAGTTATCAGAAAAAGTCACATTAAGGAATGGTATGACTATTTCGCCCAAGCTACGGATTCCAAGAACCCCGATGGTACCCCGGCACATGGTGAAAACACATTTACCAATTATCCACTGACAATTTGGGGCCGTGAGCTTTATGTTCCTAAATGTACACCTCCAAAAGTTGCCCAGTTTACCTTCAAAGAACTATGTGGTCAACCCCTAGCCGCAGGTGACTACTTAAAGTTAGCCAGTGATTTCAGAAGTTTCATCATCACGGATATTCCATACCTAACTATCTTTGTTCGTGATGAAATCAGAAGATTTATTACTTTCTTAGATGCCGTTTACGACAGCGGTGGAAAGATCGCCACTACCGGTGCCGCAGATTTTACGTCTTTATTCGTTGAACCCGACCAATTGATCAACGATTATACTGTAAAGAAGGCAGAGCCTACTAAGGAAGTTGATGAAGGTTCCATAGAGCATGACGAGCTTGTCGAGAAGCACGGATTCTCGAAGGAAATTGCTGAAAAATCTAAAATTTTTGCACTAGATGAGGAAAGATTTGCATTTGCTAGAGCCTTGAGTAGATTATCTCAAATGAGTTCCTCCGATTGGGTTTCCAAGCCGTAGTTATTGTTTTCTTAACACTACGACAATCAAACACAAAGGACATCAATTTTTTAAAACCTTTTATGTAAAAAAAAAAGAAGATCAAATATTAATAACAATATAAGTATATCCTGTGTATAGTCTATTTACCAACTATAATCGTAACAAATATATATATTCATAATTTTTCAAAAGCAATGTATTAGATCGGTACCTTTTATAACTAAATACAAGAATATGGGTTTACTAAACAATGATAAGGAATGTGAAATAACAAATATGACATTTTATTGAACATGCAATGAAATAAAGAAGAAACCGGGTCTATTGTGATTTTGAATCTCCGCCTCTTAGCTTTTTGGTTTGCATTTTAAGCCAGTCATATATTGGATCCTCGTCATCTGTATCGACATATTCACCTTCAAGGATGATTTCTTGACCAATTTTATCATCTAGACGAGCATCTCTTAAACACAATGCAAAGAATAATAGTGGTACACAAAATACCAACGCAACCAATGTCTCTAATTTTTGGACGTATCTGTAGGCCTGGACAAGCGCTTGTCTTTGCGGAGTATTCCAGGGATAATCCACAATAAATTCATAAGGGGAAGCATATGCTGTCGTGGCGAGATCAACATCACCTATACGTTTCAAGATCTGACCATACAAAGTTTGAGTCCAGATGGCACCAGATACAGCGGCTCCAACGGCAGCTCCAATTCTATAAAATGTGTAACTTAAAGCAGTTACAGTGGCCATATGTTCATGAGAAGTTACTGCCTGCACGGATACAGCGATTGGGTTTATCACGATTGTACAAGCAACACCCCATAAACTCAATGCACCGATAATACCACTATGTGATTGCTTACCACCTCTAAAATGAAACAATAACCCCATAGAAACAAACCATAATGCACAACCAAATATCATAAATCCCTTCAGTTTGTTAAACTTTACTAAAATAAGACCAAAAAATGGTGCTGCAACAGAGGAGACAAACGTCGGTAAAGAGCTTATGATAGTAGCTGATTTCACAGACTCGTCGACCGCAATAATCATTACCGTGTATAAGTAGTCAGCCGCCATGTAATATATAAAATCCATAGTGAAAGAAACACCGAAAGCACCCCACACACCACGATCTTTGACTAATTTGTAAGGCACAAGAGGATCTCTTGCATATTTGGCTTCCCAAAAAACAAAAATGGGAACTAAAACAAAACCTAGGACAAATGGACCAATAACGTGAGAATTATTCCATTTTGAACTAGTACCACCCGCCAAGGTCAATGGGACTAGAATACAACCAAGAGAAATTGTCATTAAAAACACACCTAATACATCTAGTTTCCAAAATAATTCCACGAGAGATTTCTTTAAACCATGCTTCTGAAAGTAAGTCTTTTCCTTGGACAATTCTCTCCAATCATCTGTCTTCCTGGCAAGCCACCACATATGTGTTAACACACATAAAAGTGGAACACATGATAGTGGGAATATGAATGCCCACATGGCAATATCCCAGGACCAATGTTTCAATGGATTGGCTCTAGCAGTGATTGTACCGGCGATCCAGGTGTTGATGATGGCGGGATAACTTGGAACAAATTGGTAAAATACTCTCCACCTCAATGATGAAAAATCAGATAGTATTAAAATGAGAATCAGCATAACACCAACATAGCCTGTATTATAGAAGATTGAACCGGCAGCAAACTTTTGGACATCGTAAGCCTGAGATTGGATAATAGAACCAACTGAATAAAACACAATTGAGACACAGAATAGGGAAAATCTACCATAAACATCTGATAATCTAGCAAATATTATCTGCGAAGCAGCACTTATAACAGCATTGATGACATTGATTGTGGATAAGAGCGAATGTTCGGCATAAGAAGAGGTAGCATAGCCGGTATAGATGTACCTAACGCTTCCATCTAGCCCGTATCCATAACTACAGATAAATGTAGCACCCAGTAACAGGCATTGGTAGTACCAAGCACTGTATACATCAGCCATGATTTCTGTTTCCCTAATAACAATGTTAACAGTTTTGGTCACCACTTCATCTGACTTTTCTGGGTCGAGTTCTTCCACCTGGTTGATCTCATTCTCCTTTACAGACGACTTGTCCTTATCAAAGTAGTGTCTTTCATGGGAATTGTTTCCTTCTGACTTAGAACTTAACCAAGAAGTCATTTTTTTTATGGTAGTGTGCTTAATGGTATTGGAATAAAGGTAAGCTTCAAGGGACAGATACAATAGAAACCAATGGAAATATCGCCAATAATTTATACAATTTTTTTAAGAAGAAGGTGTATAGGTACCATATTAACCTTTTGCACCCCCCACAATCAACAATTGGTCAAAGCCGTACCCATCGGAGAAAACTTGATGATAATGCACCCAGATAACCGTTTCCAGTAACAATTTTGGTACTAATGGGTGCAATAACAAATTTAAAACTCCTTCACAGTCAAATGATGATAAATGCTGAGTGGACGGTGTAAAAGTCTATTAACATCAACTACTGTCACCAAAGTTCAAATATTAATAATATATACTGGTTCTTCGTCCTCATAGTTGTCATCATATGAAGTCAGGGATTTCCATTATACATTAACAAAAAAGACCAAATTTTATGAGCAAACTATTTAACATTTACTAACTAAGTAGCAAGCATCGTGTTCTTGTCGCCATCACTTTTTTTTGGAATACACACCACTGGGATTTTAAAAAAAGAAAAGAGACAAACATTCTTCATAAAGAATGTTGTTAAGGTTACTCAGAAATATCCGCACACCTGTCATTTTTTAAGTTTGAAAAAAAGAACAAAGGTAGGCACGGCTCACGGAAACAACGCAGGACCAGGAGGGAAAGGATGACTATTACAGTCAATAAAAAAAATGAAGTTGCTGAATTGAAGTTGGGATACAGTAAATGGTATTGTATTAAAATTATGTAGAAATGTTTTCTTAATTGTATAAAAGATAACTGTCTTTTTATTTTTAATTTTTTTTTAATTTGTTATCTTTTTTCTTATTTCAGTTTGTTATACATGGGAATATCGTCAAGAACAAAAAAAAAAGTACTGGCGGGGTGTGGAAAGAAATATACAGAAATCCAAATAAAATAAAAAAGGAAAAATAGTAGATGTTCTTTCTTTTTTGAAGTGTTGTAATTATGAATACCAAGTTTTAAAAATAAATCGATGATACTTGGAATTAATAAAAATAAATGCAAATTTTGTTTTAGAATAAAATAAAAACGGGACAACAGTAAAAACAAACAAAAAACAAATTAGGAACAGAGAAAAAAAATAGTTAATATTAGTTAATAAAAGTACAGGATAGGGAATTTATTTTTTTTTCTTAGTTTGTTTCTTCTTTCTTCTCACGTCTGAAACGCTTACCGATGTTCTTGAACCATTCGTAGATTGGATCGTCATCCTTGTAGTCGACGTATTCACCCTCAGCGATGCTCTCGTGGGCGACGTTGTCAGTTAGACGAGCATCTCTCAAACATAGTGAGAAAATGAACAAAGGAGCACAGAACACAATGGCGACGATTGTTTCCAATCTTTGGACGTATCTGTAGGCGTGGACAACGGCTTGTCTCTCTGGGGTGTCCCAAGTGTAAGTGACAATAAACTTATATGGAGAGGTGTAGGCCTCAGTGGACAACTTGACATCTCCCAGACGCTTGTGGATTTGCTTGTACAGAGTTTGGGTCCAGATGGCACCGGAAACGGCGGCACCAACGGCGGAACCGATTCTGTAGAAGGTGTAGTTCAAGGCGGTGACGGTAGCCATGTGTTCGTGGGAGGTAGCAGCTTGGACAGAGACGTTGACTGGGTAGGTGAACAAGGTGGTACCAACACCCCAGACACAAAGGGCACCGATGATACCACTGTGGGACTCCTTACCACCTCTGAAGTGGTACAGCAGACCCATAGCCAACATCCACAGACCACACCCAACGACGATGAAGGGTTTTAATCTGGAGAATCTGGTGATCAGTAGCGCGAAGATTGGCGAACCGACAGTGGAGACGAATGAGGACAAGGAGGAGATTCTGGTAGCGGACTTGACAGACTCGTCGACGGCGACGATCATGACGGTGTACAAGTAGTCAACAGCCATGAAGTAGATAAAGTCGATTAGGAAGGAGATACCGAAGGAAGCCCAGACACCACGGTCCTTGACCAGGTTGTAAGGGATCAATGGGTCTCTTGCGAACTTGTATTCCCAGAAGACGAGGATAGGAACCAGGACGAAACCTAGCACGAATGGACCGATGATGTGGGAGTTAGCCCACTTGGAGGAAGTACCACCAGCCAGGGTCAATGGGACCAGGATACAACCCAGGGACATGGTCATCAAGAACACACCCATGGCGTCGACCTTCCAGAACAGTTCGATGATGGTAGCCTTGAGGCCGTGCTTTTGGAAGAAGGTCTTCTGTTTGTCTAGTTCTTGCCATTCCTCGGTCTTTCTGGCTAGCCACCACATGTGGAACAAGACACATAGCAAGGGCACACAGGACAATGGGAAGATGAAGGCCCACATACCGATGTCCCAGGACCAGTGCTTCAATGGGTTAGCCCTCTCTGTGACGTTACCGGAGATCCAGGTGTTGATAATGAAAGGCCATGTAGGAACGAACTGGTACACCAGTCTCCATCTCAGCGATGAGAAATCAGACAGGATCAACAGCAGGACCAGCAGCACACCGACGTAACCCGTGTTGTAGAACACAGAACCCGCAGCGTACCTCTGCACATCATACGCCTGCGACTGGATAATGGTACCCACGGCATAGAACACAATAGCCACACAGAACAGCGAGGTTCTCCCGTACACATCCGACAAACGGGCATACACCAACTGTGACGCAGCACTAATAACGGCGTTGATCACGTTAATCGTAGACAACAAGGAGTGTTCAGCATAAGACGACGTAGCGTAACCAGTGTAGATGTAACGGATGTTACTGTCTAGACCGTAGCCGTAACCGCAAACAAACGCAAAGAACAAGAGGATGACGTGGTAGTACCACTTGTCGTAAACTTCTCTCATAATCTCAGTCTTTCTGATAACGATGTTCTTGTTGCTACGCATACTCTTCTGCATCTCCGTCTCACCTGGAATATCCATCTCCATCTCGGTGTTGGTAGACGACCTATGAGTCGAGTTAGTAGAGGCGTAGTCCTCTACTTTAGCGTAGTCATTAACATTAGGACTACCTTTCTCTTCGTCGAAGACCTTGTCTTCGACAGAAGAAGCAGTAGTCTGCTGTATCTCTTCCTTATTCATTTGTTTTGTATTTGTTGTTGTACTGCTTATCTTTCCTTCTTCAACAATAAAAAAACGCAAGAATTAGATGAACAAAACCAATTGCAATCTTCCTTTATATAATTAAATAAAAAAACTTTTTTTTTCACAAAACAATTTACAATACAATATAATAACTTAAATTGGAAAATAATAATAATAATACTGGGTGTAGTTAAAAAAAAAAAAAAGAGAGAAAAACCGATGAGCTCCACCCAGAAACCCCCGCAGCAACACCGAACTTGAAAAAAAAAAAAATACAAAACGTCAAATAAAGCACAAACTGAAAAAAAAAACTGAAGAAAAAAAAAAAAATAAACCGAAAGCACAGACGGAGACGGAGACGGAGACGGAGAGAGAGAGAGAGAGACAGCAGAGAGAGAAGGACCGAGGGGAGAGACACAGGGCAGAGAAAATAATAATAAAATAAAAAAAAAAGAAAGGTTTGTAGTGTATTGCACAGAGAACAGCCTGCAGAGAGACAGAGAGAGACAGCACCCGGAATATACACACAGTGATACTCAGAGAGAGAGACAGAATGAAAAACAACTTTGATAGAGAGAGAGACAGACAGACACAGACAAACCCCTGCACAGACGGAGACAAGTGGGACCTTCCCGCTTGTGCACCCGGTTTAAGAAAAAGAGAGAGAGAGAGAGAGAGACTCACGTCTCTTTCCTCAGAAGTAGATGCAGAAAAGGGAGGGAAAAGGGAAGACTCGCCTGTCTGCACCCGGTTTTCCTTTGTTTTTGTATCAATGTGTATTATTGCCCATGTATCAATGTGTGTGTTATATTGCCCATGTATTATTGTTGTTACCTTTTACGGGGGGTGCAGGATGGGGAATATGAGAGAGACACACACACACACACACACACACACACACGGCAAATTGTCGTTGTATTAATTGCAATCTACAATATTACATTATTATTACAATACAGTATACGAGAGAGAGATGATGATGATGATGACGTAAGGATAACCCCGGAGGTATAATTTACATATATTTCACATACAACTAGCTGATCACTATCTTCCGCTCTCTGTGTCTCTCTGTGTGTGTCTCTCTCTCTCGGCAAATCACGGCCCGAGAGATACAGAAGGTGATAAGATGAAGAAAAATTGTACCTTGTTCATGTTACAGCGGTGCAGGTACCGCTGTACAGCGTACGTACTCTTGTCTCTTGCATGGCTGTAGATAGAAATACGGGTGCGGAGAGAGAGAGAGACACAACCGATAATATTCCCCCCTCTCTCTCTCTTTCTCTCCGTACGTGTTCTTTCTCTCTCTCTCTCTCTCTCTCTCTCTCTCTCTCTCTACATCGATGTAATAAAATTATATCTTCTCTCGTTCAGCGTATTGTGGTGGATGACAGGTTCGTTTGGATGGATGTGTGTTGGTTCCGTATACTATAACAATGATTCACACCCCACAGACCGTTCAACAGTACATTTCTATATTTTTATTTTTTATCACTTTCACAAACTTCAACTCTTGTATATAACAAAGATTTAATGCGATGAGCTGTAATGTTGTATTCTCTTGTTAACAATGATATAGCCCCCAGACTTTATTTTCTGAAGAAATGGATAATCTGTTGCTGTGGGCTAAGGAGAACGGAGCGGTGGTTAGAGATGATCTGTTGGAGTATGGCCACGATGATTCTAGAGGGTACTATGTCCAGGTGAAGGATGTAGAGGCCCTGATTGATTGTGGTGGTAGTGCTATCGCTATTCCACGTAAATTGTTTATATCTAGGGAGCTGGCTCAATCGTATTTCCATAAGGAAGAAGAAGAAGAGCAGAATGAGAAAAATGATGTCTCGCAGTTTCGTAACCCAAATGCTCTTACACAGTTCTTTCTGGCGTATATTACGTTTACGAAACAAAATGAATACGAGTTTTTCAGACCTTACACCAATATTCTGCCACCAATTACTCTTGAACATCCGTTTTTCTGGGATGTGGCTACAATGAAGCATTTGAAGGGGACAGACTTGTTTCTCGGTTTGAAAACAAAACTGTTTACACTGTGCCAGGAGTATGCACATTATTCTAACGTGTACGGTTTCAACTCAGAGGGTGATGTGCTGCCTGATGTCTCGGAGCAAAGTGATGACCAGTTGTATGACCTTGTGGCGTACATACAAGCACAAAGAAACAGTAAAGCATGTAAATGGGACTCGTTTGTGGCTTACATCTGGTCCTCTATCATCTTCTTGTCACGTGCGTTCCCAGCCATCATCACCGGTGAGGACAAGAAGGAACTGAACTTGGCGTTTCTGTTGCCCGTGGTAGACTTGCTTAACCATAACAACGACTCCAAAGTGAAGTGGTCCTATAGCGATGACACGTTCAATTTTGACAGCCAGGACCTCGTGTACTTGAAGAACGGCGATGAACTGTTCAATAACTACGGTGACAAGACCAACATGGACTTCCTGTTGAGTTACGGGTTCATCAACGAGCGTGAGAACCTGCACAACTCCGTAAACTTGACACTGAAACTCGATGCCGGGTTCTTGCATACAGCTAAACAGTTCATCCCCAAGCTAGATATTATAAACGCGGATTCCGTCACATTTAAGATAACCAAGAGAGACCCACTGCCTCAAAGCCTGGTACAGTTTTTTGGATACGTGAATAAACTGAAATCAGAAGACATGATCACAATTAGAGCCGTGCTTGAAGGCACTGACCAACTAGATAACATTTTGAAACAGAAACTAGATTTGACAAAACAAAAGATAAAGACCGGTAGCCTGGATCCTACTGTGGCCAAAATTATCAAGCAATACTTCAACGAGGAGAAGAAACTATACCAATACAGCTTGGAAACGGTGGCTAAGAACCAAAAGGGTTTGTTGACTGCGGCAAAGGATAACATCGTCTCTTTCAAATCTATTTTCAAGTCTGATAAGGCATTTGCAAACAGTTTATTGCTTGCATACGGTGTTACGAAATTTGAAGATTTGATAACGAAGGATGTGGTGAATGAGGCTATCTTACTGTGGATTGTCCGTGCAGCAAACAAAGAGGCTTACGGTAAGTCCATGAACTCTGTCACAGTTCCACAATTCATCGTAGATATGTTCCATTATATCGCTGGTTCCATCACTGTTGATAGAGAAGATGTGACAAGTTTCCTACCACTATACAAGAAGCTGTTCCCAAACCTTGCCGAAAAGATTCCGGAAATATATAACGTTGGCGAATGGGGGATCAAGCAATTTATCATCGCCGATACTTTAGTAGATAGACTTGTCTGGATAAGAAAGACAAATAACGAACCTTTGTTCATTCAAAAGGCTGCATGTGAATTGAAGTAAATGCCAAACTTATAGACATATAAATACTACACCAACTTAAAAGTACTTTGCATAACTATTAGCATTGCACAATAGTTAATCATCTGGACCTGATCCAGAGCTCATCTAAATCATCTGTTTGTTTTTTTTTTGTCTTTTTGTCAATATGAAAAGATTATAATAGAATATAATAAAAAAAAAAGAAATAAAATGTCTAATTATAATATTTTATTCATTTACTTTAATGAGAAAGAAGGGACTCGTGTTATTTGTTATTTATTTATGGATGGCATTTAGTGGGAACCAGCACCTCTGCTGACTCTCTCTAGAACAGCTTCGTAAGCAACTTCAGAGAAGTCAGTACCTTGGATATCGGTAGAGACACCGTTCAAAGCTCTTCTCAAAGCGTCCTTAGAAGAAGCGTAAACCATCTTGGCTCTAACTGGAGCGGTGTCTGGGGACCAAGTGAAGAAGATAATCTTTGATCTGGTACCTTCATTACCGCTGATTTCGTATTCAAAATCGTAGACAGCGTATAGACAGTCATTTTCTGGAAGCTTTTCCAAGAAAGCGTCGTAGGAGCCATCAGTGGAAGTCTCCTTAACAACAATTTCAGTCTTGGCATCGTTCAAACTGAATAGAACGAACTTGTACTTCTTACCCAACTTCAAATCGTTGAAAGCAGTTAGGGATTCATCGGCAACGGCGACACTGTATTAATATGTTTTTCCATTTCTTTTTTTTTTCTTCTTTTTTTAGTAGCCTTTTCCTGTTATCTCAATCACTAAAAACACACATTCTGGTCGGAAATTGGAATTTCATTATCCAAGAATTGTATAAAATTAACCTTGTTCTATTATCGTTATCTCTAGGTTTTTTTTCGAAATCATTTCAATATTATAAATATCCTGACCAATTCCCTATTTGTTATATTGTTTTTTACCAAAAAAAAAAAAAAAGAAGAAGGAAGAAAGAAAGAAAGAAAGCAGAATTGAGTTAGTAATTGGTTCTGATAGAGATGATTGATATCTGATTCTTGAAGAAACGTCAAAATGATCTGGTTATGGAATTGATTTTTTCATTACTTTTTCGTGAAAGCCATCTATCGAAGTTCAGCCATCAAATAACACCAATTGAGAGTGGAGACATACCCTGATCTGGACATTTTTGTATAATTATTATTCTTTGTATAGTTTGGAGATCTTTAAACTATGAGAGAACCTGTGTAAAACACAAGATTTGATAAAAACAATGGTTAACTTGTTCAATTGAGCCCTTTTTCTTTCTCTCCTTAATTCGCCTTCGAAAACAAATCCAGTCCAGCAACACATCCGGGTTAATGTCGTAGATAGCGACATAGTAGATACCATATAATTATTAATGCTTTAATATGAATACTATGCTTGTATATACCTTATTTGTTGTTTTTAATATGAATACTCTATCTGAGTTTTTGTCTATTTTATGTTACTGACTTTAGTTTCTGGAGTGTGTCTGAAATCAGTGGTTCTATTTTCTTTGGTGTTCTAGGATGGTACTGGTACAAGTACATCAACGTGTCATGTTCAGATAAAATTTTCTTCCCTATACACTCTGATAATGGTGGTGGTTTTATATCCTGTGTGGATTCTAGAAACACTGTCTTTATCTTGCTGATAAACATCAGGACGGTGGCTACCTCTCTTGGCAGCGGTGTTTGTGAGACTATAAATAGTTTGAAGTACTGTGTATCTGCTTTTAGTATCGACCTTGTGGCTGGGCCCGCAGGTTTTCCAATGCTGTTTTTATATATCATGTCTTCAAATTTGAGAATTTGCTCAACAACGCTGAACGTGGACTCGCCCAGTTTCATGATATCCTTGTTGTAGCGTGTAATGTTCAAGCAATCATTTTCTGCGTGGAGTTTTGGGGATGTTACCCTTGGGTGCAAGTAATTGAACGTTGAGTTGTAGAATATGTTATACATCCGAGGATCCTTGAATATCGAGTTGAATAATGTCACAACCTCGGTAGCTCTTGAAATTTTGCCAGTAGTATCTGAATTCACAAAAAATAATTCTAATTGTTCTTTCATTTCGGCCTCGAGTATTTGACAGTATGTGTACAGCTGTAAGAAAAACTCTTCCAGTTCTTGCTTATATGTTATCAGACTCGTTTCAGAATTCTTATCCAAGTTTTGAAAACTTTGTCGTAGGTCACTAAACCTGTTTATCATATGCACATCCCATGGTTTCCAATGGACTGTCTCTATAGTAATCTCTGATACATCACCATTAACCTTTGACCAGTGCTCACAGAGTCTATCGATCTTTTTCAGTGAGGAGAACGTAGAGTAATGTGCCATGAACTCTCTCATAATGGATGATCCATCAAATGTGGCATTAAATAGAGAGGCCCGTATGATATCCGGTGGGCTAGACCCAATGAGGTTCTGTGGTTCGGTCCAAAGGTGTCCTACCTCGTAGCATTCTTTCAACAGTTCTTTAAATCTAGTTGATTCAAACCCAGTGTCCATTGTTTCATCATTATTTATCCTTCTTTCGGCCACTGTATCACTCACAACTATTGTTTTCAGATCCAGATCTTTGGGTAGAGTATATTTGGGAGAAGGGACCATAATGCTGGCTTTTGTTAACAGATCATCGCCAAAGGCCATCTTATGCATCGAGTCTCTTAGTGGGAATAATCCAACCGCTTGATCATTGAATGGGATAAAATCCACTCTAATTATAGGAAGTTTATTCTGGTTGAATGGGTTAATTGCATGTATTGTTGCAAGTTCTGAGTCATTAATCTCGGGATACATATCCCTTGGAATACCTATACCTCTACACTCGTTAGACATCTCGATTGCGGGCCACCACACCTCTTGTAACTTACATTTATCACTTGTTGTAGGAATCTTGACCTTGTATGCATGCTCTAGTCTCTGCGATGTGCTTCCTGGTTTCAGAACCCCGATTGAAGGGTGCAAAGGGTGGGTAAGCAACGGTGCCAACATTCTCCAATTCCTTTTAAACAGCATTTGGTCTCTTTCACTGGCATCGCTGTGTCTTCCATACTTCACCAATTGGATAATGGACTTGGGATCATCAGTACAGTTCATGTCGTCAACCAAGAGCCTTCGGAGCTCACTCAGCTTAAAATACTCAACATTTTTGCTGCTCACCAGGTGGTGGTGTCTCGTGTATCTATCTATGTGCTCCAACTCATCTAGCTTCTCCCTCAGTGTCCGGCCTCTGAGGTACCTCATCGTAGGTTTGTACCGTTGCTTCGTATTCCTTGGCCGTCTCCGGAACGCCCTCCAGTACGGCACAAGCAGCCGTTCCAACTTCTCATACATCTTGAAATCTATCTATCTGATATCGATTGTCTTCTTTTCTTGGGGGCGGGGAATATAGATGCTATATAATGGAAAGTCAGTGTTCTTTTGTAATATAGCTCAATCGACGGTTTTGTTGGGCAAGGCGATGACTTACTTCGTCGAATTGTACTTTCCACTATAAATCTTCCGAAGGTAGATATATACAACAGAGTGTTGTTGATATATATAATACAGTCTGTAGTATAGCACAGTGTTCAGTATAATACTCTACTTAGTGTACTAACCCACATCGTGGTATATATATGCTTATGTTATTTCTATAGACTGAAACCACTTCAGAAAATCTAGTATATACCTATAGAATATACATACATATATATATATATATATTCATACATGAAATATATTACAAACAGCAACACTTCAAATAGAGCAAGACAAATACTGTAATACAGATATGAATACAGCAATACAGATATAAATACAGTAATACAATATAATACAGCAATACAATATAATACAGAGATAATATATATACAAGAATGCAATATAATACAGAGATATAGCACAGTATTACACAGAAATATAATATGCAATACACCAATAAACCAATATAACTACAAGAATGCAATACAATAATACAGCGTACAATACAATACAGATATGAATACACCAATACAATACAATTCAATATATAATACAGTAATACACCAATATAACACACAAGTATAATATACAATAATATAATACAATACAGTAATACAGTAATACAGTAATACAATACAGTAATACAATACACCACTACAATACAGATATGAATACACCAATACAATACAATTTAATATATAATACAGTAATGCAGTAATATAACACACAAGTATAATATATAATACAATAATACAATACAATACAATAATACAATACAATACTGTAATACAATACAATACAATAATACAATACGCCAATACGCCATTGCTATGGTAATTAGGCACGGCCATTTTTCTTTCTTTCTTTCTTTTTTTTTGCCACAGTTTTTCTTTGATGATTTGTACGGTGGTTTCTTAGAGGTGGGAAGTGTGTGTGTGTGTGATTATTAATTTTAAATTGTGTGTGTGTGTGTGTGTGTGTGTGTGTGTGTGTGTGTGTGTGATTACGTAAATGACTAAATGTATAACGTAAGAGACTAATTTAATTTTAATATTAATGCTATCTATATATAAGTGATCTGCTATTTTGTTGATTTTAGTTTCAGGTTTACTTTTTACTCAATAAACTGAGAATATCAGAAATACAATAATATCAAAAATACAATAATATATAAAAAATACAAATGGCTCTGCCTAAAAATGGTGACGATGAGTCGATGACACTGATCAATAGTGATCTGGAAGTTGGATCATATGAGACTATACCGAGGGATGTCGTTGAGAAGTTGGATACGGAGGTTCCGCAGGGTAGACACCTGGGTGTGTTTTCTACCACGGTGCTGTTTGTGTCGAGGATCGTGGGTACTGGTATATTCTCTATTCCGAGTAGTATATTCGTGAACTGTGGTGGTAACACGGTTATATTCTTTTTGGTGTGGTTCTGCACTGGTCTGTTCGCGTATGCGGGACTATATATATACCTGGAGTTTGGATACCATCTGCCGAGGTCTGGGGGCCGTAAGGTGTTTTTAGAGACTGCTTATAGGCGACCCAAGTTGATGATGAGTGTCACGATTGCGTGTTTCTCTATAAGCTCAGGGATGTGTCTGGCTGGTTCTATTGTGTTCGGAAAGTACTTCTTGAAGATGTTGAACTTCGACAAAGACGTTTATAATTCTGGGAACACTTCTAAATACGTTAGTCTGGGGATCATCGCAGTAGCAGTGGCCATTCACGGGATCTCGGTTCGTGTTGGTATCAGGATACAGAATGCGTTTGGAATTATGAAGATGGCTCTTATAGTGTTGATGTGTTTGACAGGTACATATGCCATCTTCTTCTACAAGCCAGTGGCACCAACACAGTGGGATAGACCTGCGTTCTCGTTTAATGAGAACTCAGTGTTGTCGATCAACTCACTGGCAGCAGCGTTCATCTCAGCATTCTTCTGTTTCTCAGGGTGGGATAGCGTGCACGCAGTGGCCTCAGAGGTCAAGAACCCTAAAAGAACACTCCCACTCTCAGGGATATTCTCCTTGTCGATTTGTGCATTCTGTTATATCCTGATGAACATAGCTTACGTCAAGGTGCTATCATATGAAGAAATTGCAGAGGCAGGTCCTTTGATTGGTTCAGTGCTATTTGAAAAGTTATTTGGTTCCAACTTGGGTGGTAAGTTACTGACTGGTTCAGTGGCTATCTCAGCAGCCTCGAATGTTATAGTGGTGATATATGGTATCTCTAGGTTGAATCAAGAAATATTCAGAGAAGGATACTTGCCATTCAGCAAGACGTTGGCCAGCAACTGGCCTAGAGATGCTCCTTTGTATTCCTTGCTTACATGTGCGCTGTTGACTTGTCTGTGGATCGTTATCCTGCCAAGTGAAGGCGCTTCTTATAATTATCTGGTATCTGTTGAAGGGTATGGTAACCAATTCTTCCTATTACTTGTGGCCGTTGGTTTATTGATTTTTAGAAGACAAAAAGAGTATGTGAGACACAAGGATACCATCAAAGCCCCTACCATGGGTGTTCTAATGATAATTGCCTTGTTATTCTACCTTGTTGTTAGTCCATTCATCGGTAATCAAGAAAAGAATAGAGTTGCAAATTTACCTCCTTATGAGATAACATCACTTTCGATAATATCGATCGGTACAATTTTCTGGTTCTTTAAATTCAGGTTGCTCCCATACTTATTCAAGTACGAGTTGGTACCAACAACAACGGTACTAAGTGATGGCCTAAAAATTACGGAATGGGTATCACACTATGAATGATTGAAGGTTTGTTTTTTTTGTTTCTTTTTTTTTTATTTATTTATACATTGCGTCATTTTGTTATTTTGTTTATTTGTGCTTTGAAATCTTATAATTCGAAAGTGTTAAAGTTATATATATATTCTATAGAAAATTAATAAAGAGAAAAAAAAAAAAAAAGATGTTTCAGTAATTTTATTCTTGAATATAAAATATTTGTTAAAGCTGTTTCAAGCTAGAGAAAAAAAATGTCTATTTATAGGTATTGTACATTAATGCTTATAAAAGTGTCTAGGAAACAAAGTTAAGTTGATTATTGTTCGCCCATTTGTGATATGAAAGCCTTCTTTGACATTGATATTAAGCTCTCCAATTCACCACTTTGTTCACACATGCTGTAAAAAATACTGTGTTTATCAAGTAACAAGGTGTATGGATGATCATATTCAACAACTTCACCAGCATCCATCACCAAAATTTTATCGTAATCGATAACAGATCTCAATCTATGAGCGATAGTCAATACAGTACTTCTTCCAAAAACTTTTCTAATGGTTTCTTGAATTTTGGCATCAGAGGCATAATCAATAGAAGCGGTAGCTTCATCTAAAAGAATGATCTTAGGGTTTCTCAGCAAGGCTCTGGCTAAGCACATGAGTTGTCTTTGACCTTGAGACAGGTTGCCACCACCCTCAGTGACCTCGTTGCTTAATTTCAAAAATTTGTTGACATTGGCGGAACTGATCGAAGCTACATCTGGTGTTTCACCACGCAGTTCTTCTTCGCTTATCAAATTCACTCTTTGAAGAACTTCGTAGATTTGATTGTCATTGAATTCATCATACGGGTCTAAATTCGATTTTATGGTACCAGTAAACAATGTTGGATCTTGAGGGATAATCATTACAGACTTTCTCAAGGTTTTTAATGCAATAGAAGTAATGTCAACACCATCGATATCTATTGTACCAGTTTCGGGTTCCAGGAATCTAAATAGAGCAGTGATAATGGTTGATTTACCAGCACCGGTACGACCGACAATACCCACTTTGGTTTGTGGTTGCACTACAAAACTGACATTCTTGATAACTCTAGGTAAGTGCTCCGCGTATCTCAAAGAAAGATCCTTTACTTCGATTTTACCTTCAGATGGCCAAATAGCTGGTGGGTGCTGTGTTTCTTGAGAATAAGCCTCTTGTGGAACTTCCATATATTCCTTTAATCTTTCTACTGAATTCATATTCATTTCAATAGTGGAATAAAATCTAACTAACCATAATGCACCTTCAGTGAATGAAATAGCATATGTTAGTGCAATACCTGCCATACCTGCATCAATACTATCTAAATTCAATAAAATGAATACACCAGAACCAAATATTATAAAGGCACCAATCATATCAATTCTGAAAGCCAACCAACGGTTTGCAACCCAAAGATAGAAAAATGGTTTGTTATTCTCGTCAATCTTCTCTAAATTACTCATGATAAATCTTATCTCATCACCAAATGCTCTTATAGTAGCTACACCAGAAAGTGTCTCAGAGAAATGTTGATAAATAGGAGATTTGGTAACTGATTCGATTCTCTTTAGTTCTCTGGATGCGTTAATGTAGAAGTAACCAACCAAGTAGTACAAAACACAAACAATAATTGCAACAATCAAAAACTGAGGTGTAATAAAAGTAATTAATAACATTGTAGAAATACATTGAATCAAACAGAAAAAGGCGGCTTCCAGATAAGGTGTTAGTTCTTGGTCAACAGCTTCGATATCTTTAGAAAATCTATTCATAATTCTACCAATGGGTGTTGAGTCAAAGAATCTCAGTTTTGCATGTAAAATTTTGTTTAATAACTGTTTGAATATCTTACGAGATGCATTAATACCCGCAACAAAATTAATTACTGTTTTGATTGCAGCAAATAGAGCTTGTGTAATACCAATGACAAAATAAATAGAAATGTAGTAAAATGTAGTGTGGCTAGACTTCGTTTTCTTAACATTATTTGTCTTAGTTTGATGGAAAATACCAGTGGACAACCAATTTTGTTTTAATTCAACTGTTGAGAAATTAATATTAAACAGTTTGTTACTACTCCAGAATTGCATTTTCTCGTTTAGATTTCTCATAACCCATGAACGAACCCACCATGATTGAGAGATTTGGATCATTTGGGTTGAGACAAAGATAACAACCAAAAAGCTGACAATTTTCCATCCACCGAAGACATGCATGTACCACAAGTACACTTCTTTACCAACAGCACCCTCAGATTTTGTTTCTTCTTCGATCAGTTTACCGGCATTCGGGTTGGACTGGGGTTCTTCGTCTTTTTGCTTCTTTGGAATATCATCGGCCATTTTTCTCAGGTCAGCAGAACTATTCGTAATATTCACTGACGAATTATGCCTAGAAAGAATACTGCTCTTGACAAGTTCATCTTCACCTAAAATACCATTGTTTAGAAGAGTGATAGGATCACCTTGGTGAGCAACACGGCCATTTTCTAACATCACAACGAGATCTGCGTTTCTCAAAGTCAAGGCAATATTGTGAGATACTAAAATACAGGTTCTGCCTTGCATCAATGGACCAGTGATACAATTGTCATAAATCCAGGACGCTGTATGGGAATCAACAGCACTCAAACAATCGTCAAGTAAGACATGCTTACAGTTAGAATATAGAGCTCTTGCTAGAGATATTCTTTGCTTTTGACCACCAGAAAGTGTTATACCCTTTTCACCAATTTCAGTTTGATCACCACCGTCAAATAGTTCAAAGTCACGCTTTAAACCACACGCGATAATAACTTCTTTGTAACGTTCTTCGTCATAAGGACTATAGAATAGAATGTTGTTGCGAATTGTATCATTGAGTAACCATGCACTTTGTGAACAATAAGCAATTGAATTTGTTAATCTATCCTTATCAATTAACATTTCATGTCTAGGATCAAGTGCGGGAACCACAATTCTACCATTCATTAACTGCATTTCACCAAGTAAAGCCATTAGCAAGGATGTTTTACCAGACCCTGTTGGACCAATGACAACATTCAACTTGCCGATTTGGAAGTCGATGTTCATGTTTTTCAGCTTAAAATCTTGGTTATTCTTGTCCCAACAAACAGTAGCATTCTCAAACGCAATTTTGTTACCATCAGGTGCAATATGTAGTTGATTGTATTTGTTCGTATCATCTTCATCCAAAAATTCCTGGACTCTATCTAATGACACCTTAGATTGGATTACAAAACTCAACATATTAGATAATTGATCCAAAGGTTGCTTTAATAGTGAGAATAAAGCAAGAGCAGTGAATGCAATTGGTGCTGTCAGTACTTCCTTTTGAACGTAGACGAAAACTGCAAATGATAAACCAGTCACGACAGTTGGAGTAACAAACCAGAAAAATGAGGACAATGCCCATGCATAAGATTTCTTCAAGTACATTTGAATTTCTTCTTCTCTCACTTTATCAATTTCTTTAAAAAAATTGTTTTCCCATGAAAAGAATTTGATAATACGGATAGCTTGTAGTGCCTCATTCAATTTTTGGATTCTCTTATCTGTGATACCTAGTGCTTTCTTTTGGAACTTACCCATAAGTGTAACTAACTTGAAGTTGATAGGAATTAAAATTAGTGTAATGAAGATACCAACCACAGCGGCATATCCTAGTAATCTGTACAACAAAACAAAAGCAATAACAGCCATGATAACAGCTTCAATGAAGGTGTGTAGATAGGCGCAAATTTCAGAAACCTTAAATGAGTCAACAGCCATCAAGTTGATAATAGCACCCAAGTTGGAAGATTGAGAGTCCTTCTCTTCGGAGTTCTCAGGGTTTTCGTTATTTAGATCTTTAGTGGTTTGGTTGGTTTGACCTTCAGAACCTTCTGCGTTTTCCTCTGCAGGTTTATTGGTACCAGACAAACTCCTTCTCAAAGCCTTTGCATAAATCTCTGACACGATGATACTCTTCAGTCTAATACACACACGTCTTCCAAAAAACAATGCTTGTGCCTGTGCAAAAGCAACCATGATTCTACAGAAAAACATCGCAAACACATAAAACCAAGCCAAGTTTGAAGAGGCCGTTGAAGGATCTTCCACGTATTCAAGAATCCTCTTTAATAAGATGGTAGGGATGAAAGCAATACAACCATCGACAACAGCCCAAAAGGCTTGAAGTAGCAGATATCTCAAAAAGAAAAGGAACAAGAAGGTAGAGAAATGCTTCTTTTTAGAAAATGTTTCCTTGAATCTGTTGAATCTCTTCACCACAAACAGCGAGTAATCTTCCATCATCAGACCCCAGACATCATTATGCTCAATGGTTCTTTTGTGTGCTTGCCAGACAAACTTATCAATCCATGACCAACCAATGAACACAGCTATAGAGGCAATAGGTTCGGGTGATGGCACATTGTGTTTATGAGAAATGTATAGCACAGTGTGATGGTTACCTATCCTTGCAAAAAACAAATTTGAAAACAGTAAAGTGACTACAACGAATTGAGTCACGTAATATTTCTTGATCACGGGTTCAGTGATATTACCGATCAGTAACGAACGGAAGGGTAGGACATATGCAAAGAAAGTCAACAGGTATGCACAAAACGACACTGCCCATAAATTTCCCGGGTAGAGGTTAACCCATTTAACGTTATCATTGATATTCACAAGTCTAATGGTAACCACAGTAAACAAGAAACACCATTGGCAAAGCAAAGCCAGAGCCGAGGGCAAGTTAAATTCCGAGAATCTGCGCTGCGAAAGATTTACCAGTATGTACAAGTGCAAGACAACCTCAAACGCAACACATAGAAACTCGATGACTACCCGACTCTTTTCCACGAAATCTCTCGTAACCACAATCGGTATACCGTGCGGCTCGCCATTTGTCTTCACGGGTTGAATCCTCTCTATCGAGAAATGCCTCTCCTTCAACGTATCATCGTTATTAAAGTACTTCTGCAACGATTGATACTGAGAGTCCTGTCTCACGTGCGGCAGAAGCGGATCTATCTCCGCCTGTCCGAGACTACTCCTCCGCGACTGTTCTCTCTGTAACTCTACCTCTTCTTCCAGAAGCTCTGACACCACAGACCGCTTCTTCAAATGAAGCACATTATACTTGTAGTAGTGTCTGGCAACGTTTACCGCCACATAGCCTGCCAGAAACAACGTGAGTACCACTGGCACCACCAAATTTATATAGTGAACGCGGCCATACCGCGACAAATCGTCGAAATCCCAAAACTTATGAGTCCCGCTAACCATTCTCCAGGATCTCCGTTCTCTTCTGTCTGAATTTCCCTATAGTTATGAGCGGCTATCAAAGTTTATAAGAAGGTTAGTGAACGTAGTATTAATGCACCTTTTTGAAAACTTGGTGCGATGACTGTACAAAAAAAAAAAAATTTTTTTTCCCACACACAGTGAAATAAAAGAAACATTGGAAAAATGTGTCAAATTTCCTTAGAAACCACCGCAGAACCATTAGTTGATGACGTAAGATTCCTAAAATATTGTGATAATAAACTATTATATCAGCTGATTGAATGGTAATGCAATGATAACGGTACGGTAACGGGGTGGTAACGGGGTGGTTATGTAACAGTGTAACGGGGTAGTTATGTAACAGTGTAATTAAAAATGGAATTGACAAACATAATCGCAATCAAATCACAATGAAGTAATAAAAAAACGTTATGAGTTAGGGGTGGTGCGGAAATAATAATAAAAAAAAAAGGACATAATACATATATCATATATATTTAAATGTTGGAGATGTTATTAATAGCATTTCTTTTTTTTTTTTCTTTCAAATTGCTTTTTCTGTAGTTGAAGGGGAAGTTGATACAATGATGTATTAATATAACACAATGATGTATTGATATAACACAATGATGTACTAATATAACACAATGATGTATTGATATAACACAATTACTGTGCTCATCCTCTACCTTTTATACAACAGAAATTGAAAACAAAGAAGAAGAAAAAAAAAAGGTTGAATCAAAGGTTGAGGTTTTTACTCTTGTTCTTCGGTCTCTTCCTTTTCTTCCTTGTCTTCCTTTTCCTCCTGCTTGACAACAGCGACGTCGACGATCAGGGCTCTGTCGTTCAAGGTCTTACCGTTGAACTCGCCAGCCTTGTCGTTAATGTCACCGCTGAAGTCAGTGAACGTGACGAAAGCCATACCTCTGTTCAGGGTCTCGGATGGGACCAAAGTACCGGTCTCGTGGTCTCTGATCTTTCTCATTGGCATGGAAACGCACTCCGCGGTTGTACCAAACAGAGTGGCAAGCTCTTCCTTTGTGGCGTCGTATGGGACGTTGTTGATGTATAGAGTGTCGGTGGATCTCTCTAGTTCGCTCAATGGCACTCTGTTGGCGTTTCTGCCGCCTCTGAAGCCACCACGACCTCCACGGAAACCACCACGACCGCCTCTGAAGCCGCCGCGACCTCCACGGAAGCCACCACGGCCGCCTCTGAAACCGCCTCTGAAACCACCACGACCACGTCTGAATCTGCTCATATTACGCAGCTCGTCCTGGGTTCTGGCCTTCTTGATGTGAATCTCTCTTTCCTTAACAACGGTCATGTTGTACTTCTCCTTCAAGGCAGTGTAGTCGATCTTGTTTGGGAACTTCACTAGAGCATGCTTGCTGGCAGGCACATGGTCGCCCTTGTGCTCCTTCTGAGGAATGTCGACCTTGACCTCACCGAATTCCTCCTTGAAGACGGCCTCTATGTCCTCTGGAACAGCCTCGTGCGCAACATTACCAATGAAGATGGTGTCTTCTGGGTCAATCTCAAACAACGAGCTGTGGATAACTTCTTCTTGTTCAACTGGAACTTCTTCAGCTGGGATATTTTCAACAACTTCGGTGGCAGACATTTCTTTTAACTTTTTTTTTTTGTTTTGTTTTGTTTTTGTTATCTTCCTTCTAAATTCCAAAAGATTGTTTTATATTAAAATATAATATTTCTCTATTTTAGTTCTTCTTTTCTTTTCCTTTTATTCAAGTTTGTTTTTTAAATAACTTTCTTATTTCAAAGGGGGGAGTGGCAGATTGAGAGAGTCGAGTGAGTGGTACAGAGAGAGATAGTTCTTCTTTTAAACTTCCTTCTTAAGATTTTTTTCTTCTTATCTTTTAATTATGTATAAATAAATAGCTGTAAAGACAAAGAATCCTGTTACAATTACGAGATTCCCAAACATATTAATACACACACACACACACACACACAAGACCACACACTCCTTGTTGCCATCGAGTTTCAAGGAAGTTTTGCTTTCCCTTTCCCTTTTCTCGAGACGACAGAGAGAGAGAAACAGAACGGGGGGTGGGGGGTCGGGAGTGTGGGAAAAACGGCCTCCGTGGCCCGCACGCAGAGACAAAAAAAAAAAAATTATTTTCGTTGAAGGAGAGGAGGTGAGAACGTTTAGAGTTATTGGGTACGTGTGTAGTGATATTTATATCGTATAGTAAATATATATATATTGAAAATCACTACACTGAATGATATATATTGCTGTGTTCTTAAGCATTATATAGTGAGCGTTGCTATATGTTCTATATTTAATATTCTCTACTGTTGTCCTGTAATTTTGAAGAGTTTTCTTTTTCTCCCGATTTTTTTTTTTTAATGTTTTTGTTTTGATTGGAGTTTGGGAGATGATGTAAAACTACAGAAAAGTGTGAAAAAATGGAAAACAACTATTTGTCTAGGATGTCACATATTATTTCTTACACGATTACGTACATACGCCTATTAGGACTCTCTTTTTTTCAGAAGAATTACTTTGCTTATTACGGTTTGCATGTTTTATATGACCAGAAAATATCACTGAAAATCATATATCACATTACACGCGCTATAACAGCACATTGTATCTGTCCGCTACGTGTTACGATTTGCAATTAAAAATTACGGGGGAGGAGAGGGGAACACCTCTGTTTCTGGGCATGTTAGGAGATTGAGATAAGACAGTCTACTGTGTAAGGGGGGATCGTTGTTCAAGAAGCAAACAAGTTATACAAGAGCAACAAATCTCACAAGAAATTGTGAATTTACCCGGAATTTACAAGTGGGTTTACTAAGAAATATATATAACAAGATAATTGATTATTCGTGTAAGTCCTTCAATCAGAGAAAACTCTTTTAAATTCTAACTGAAAAGACAATGAGAAGGGATTCTACGAGTATTGTCGTTTATTCTTTGAAGAGAATTTCAAAACGATAATGTACAAAAAATTGTTCTTAAAATTGGGTCATCTCTTCCTGAAAATTGAATTTTAAGAGTCTTAATTTCAATTTCAGGAAAATAAAGGTCATGAGAATATATAAAGTCACTTCAACAGAGATTGAAAAAAACACTAACAAAAATTTTTCTTTAATAAAAAACACAAAAAGAGAAACTCTTTCCTTTTATTATCACCAATGAATAGGAAAAAAACAAAAAGCACAACGATAATAAGAACTGATTTACCATGGAAAATTAATTCCACTTCCATCTTTGTTCTTTTCATTGAATTTTTGTCTTTTCCCAAGGCAGTGGAAAAACATATATAAAAAAAATTCACTTTTTCATAATAAAAGATTCTAAAGGCACTGTCAACATAATAACCAAAGTTTCTGTTCTGGTATTACTCGAGTGCTGTCAACGAATCACCAATTTTTTCAATCTCCTATAATGAAACATTGTTAACAAACTTGGGGAAAAAATTTAATCTTTATTGGGTCAAGATGCAAAGAAAAGATATGCTTGAGGTATTGGAAAGCTAATATAAAAATGAATGTAGAAAAATAAATATTTTCTTCAAACAATTTAGTGAGATTCAGCCAAAACCTTAGCTCTCTTAGCGATCTTGGTTTGGGCCTTGTTACCCATAACACCACCACCCCAGTGCTTCTTGACTTCGTCGTACTTGTCAGCGAAGTTAGCGTTGATGGTAGAGACCAACTTAGACAAAGCAGCTTCGTCTTCGGATCTGACTTCAGTCAAAGCGGCGACAGCAGAGGTCTTTTGGTTAACCAAAGTACCCAATCTAGCCTTACCCTTGACAATGGCGTATGGAATACCCATCTTCTTACACAAAGCTGGTAGGAAGATAACCAATTCAATTGGGTCGACGTCGTTGGCAATCAAGACCAACTTAGCCTTCTTGTTTTCAATCAAAGAAACAACGTGGTTCAAACCGAACTTGACGTTGTATGGCTTTGGAGAAGCTTCTTGTCTGGTCTTACCTTCGGCAATGGCAGCAGCTTCCTTGATCAATCTTTCCTTCTTTTCAGCAGCAGTTTCTGGTCTGTACTTGTTGAAAAGCTTGAAAGTTTCAGCGGCAGTGTTTCTGTCCAAAGTGTATTGGAATTGAGCGATGGTTGGAGGAACCTTCAATCTCATGGACAAGATCTTCTTTTGTCTTTGCAATCTGACATATTCTGGCCACTTGACGTATCTAGACAAGTTTCTCTTTGGTTGAACAGCTTGACCAATACCAAAGTTCTTTGGAGTAGAGTTGGTCAATGGGTTCTTAGCCTTGGAAGACTTAGCGTTCTTAGAAGCCAATGGAGCTGGAGCAACCTTCTTACCTGGAGCCATTTTTGATTATACTTGTCCTTGTGCGTGGGTTTCTTATAGCAACAGAAATCGTAAATAAAAAAAAAATAATAAAGCAGAGCTTACATTTGATTGAAAATATCTGCCAATCTTATATATCAAATTTTGTCAATGCTGATGGGAAGAAAAAAAAAGATGAAAAATTTCAGATCCCCTTGCACGTAGAAAAAAATTGAACTCTGCGTCTCTGCACTCTGTTGTGAAAAATTAATAGAAATTACCCAAATAGGAAATTATACTACATTTACATAAACCTCGTTGATAGGGATCATGGAGGTATGGGTGTTAAAAGTAAACAGTCACAAAAAATGAAATTCATTTTAATTTGATCATGGTGAGCAATGGAAAAACTTAAAGGGATTAAAGTTATGATGGAAAAAAGGTATTGGTGTTAGCTCCTGAACTGAAAAGAGTAAGTTTAATATTGATTGTTTTTTTATGGTCATTTTATTCTTTTGATAAAAAAAAAATTATAAACGTACTGAGAATATAAAAACTAAATGGTTAACTAATAAAGGAATATTTACTTTTTTTTTCTTTTTTTGTAAGGAATATGAAATTGAATCGCTAATTGATTGATTCTTAATAATTTTTTTTTTTTGAATCAATTTATTTGCGAAATGCAGGACAAATTGTCTCGATGGTTTTTAAAACTTTTTATTTTAAAATTTTTTTAGAATTTTTTATTAGTACAATATTCAGAAGAATAAGAAAAGAAAAAAAAAAAGGGAGTGTCATGAGAAATGATTTCATTCAAGTCATTAAAACGAGCGTTTTTCTTTTTATTTTTACAGGTTCATCTTTTCTTAAGCGACTGGTGGGTGCTCACCACCAACGTCCTTCAACCAACCCTTACTTCTGGCAACAGCAGCTTCCCATTGGACCCAGTGCTTGTGTCTGTGTTCTTCAGTAGATTGACTCTCGAACACTCTCAACTCAGCCTTATGTTCATGAGCGTTGTATTCAGCTTTAGTCATACCTTCGTAGAAGACCCAGTTCTTAGCATCTTGCAAGTCCTTCCATAGGACACGGTCCTTTGGATTTTCGTAGGCCATGTTAGCAGCGACAGCAGCACCTAGAGCAGTACATTCAGCAGTTGGAGATCTTCTAACCTTGACACATGGACCCAAGATATCAGCTTGGATTTGCATAACTTCATCGGAACGAGACATACCACCGTCGACAGCCAAAGTAGACAATAGAGACTTTTCGTAGGAACCTTCTTCCTCGATTTCACTCTTGAAAGTAGCATCCTTCTTGGCCTCACCCATAGCATCGTTGCTCATAGCTAGCAAAATGGCACGGGCTTGGAAACAGACAGCCTCGACAGCGGCTCTGGCGATGTGGGAAGCAGTGGTGAATTGGGACATACCCATAATGGTGCCTCTGGCTTCAGGGTCCCAGTATGGAGCAAACAAACCGGAGAAAGCTGGAACGAAGACAACACCACCAGAGTCTGGAACGGAGTTGGCAATTGGACCAACATCCTCAGCCTTTGGAATCAAACGCAAGTTGTCACGCAACCATTGGACAACGGCACCAGCGACGGCAACAGAACCTTCTAGGGCGAAGTGAGGGGAACCGTATTCTTCGTGTTCGTTTTCAGCCAAGTAAGGGAACCAGTAAGAGAAAGTAGTCAAAGCACCGTGCTTGGAGATCAACTTCTTGCAACCAGTGTTGTACAGCAAGAAACAACCGGTACCGTAGGTACACTTGGCGGCACCTGGCTTGAAGGCCATTTGGCCGACAAGAGAGGCACTTTGGTCACCAAGACAACCTTGAATTGGGATTGGGTATTCTTCGTTGGTGTACTTCTGTAATAGGTCCCAGGTTTCTTCTTCCATCTGGTTCTTGAACATTGGTGGGACAGTCAAGTCACCGTAGTATTCAGCAGAGGAGACAATCTTTGGGAAGTTGATCAAGTTCTTGTCGATACCCCAGAACTCGACCAATTCGTCGTCGTAGTCACGGGTATCTAGGTTCATGAAACCAGTTCTACTAGCGTTAGTGACATCAGAGACGAAGGCCTTCCTGTCGGTCAAGTGGTAGATCAACCAGGTGTCGACGGTACCGAACATCAAGTCACCGGCCTCGTAGGATTCCTTGACAGAAGGCTCGTTTTCCAGCAACCATCTCAACTTGGAGCAGGAGAAATAGGTAGAGAACACAGAAAGACCAGTCTTGTTCTTCATGCGCACCCTCTTGTCCTTTGGAGTCTCCTTCTTCTTCTTTTGAACCAAGTCCAATGTACGGGTATCATTCCAGACGATACCGTAATCGACGATTGGCATACCGGTCTTCTTAGACCAGACGATGGTAGTTTCTCTCATGTTGGCGACACCGGCACAGTCGACTCTGTATAGAGGCAAGTTGTTCTTGGCACGTTCGATGTTTAGCTTGTCCAGCAGGGCGTAGGTGCAGCCCAGACACTGGATGACGTTAATCAAAACGTTAATAGGGTCACATTCAACCCAGCCTGGCTTAGGGAACTTCAAAGTAGGACCCTCGTTAACGCCGTGAAGTTCTTCAATGGTCAAGAACTTGTTTTCCGTGATGGAGATACCTTCCGCGGTGAAGACAGGCTTGTCCTTCTTAGCTTTGATGGCAGCCTCGGAGTGGTCCTTGATGGACTGTCTACGAGAACCGTGAACAGCGAACTTGTCGTTGGAGGCAGAGGTAGAGTATTCGATTTGGTGTTTGGCGACTTCTTGCCCTTGTTTGTTGAAGAATATAACACGGGACGAAGTAGTACCGACATCGATAGAAGCGATCAAAGGAACATTTCCGTGCTTATCCATTTGGATGTTCCCGTCATTAACAGAAATCATTGTGAATTGTGTGTTGTAGTTGTTGTTTTTTTGTTTTGTTTTGTTGTGTTTAGTTATATTATATGTAAGAGATAAAAAGAGATAGAAGATATAAGAATCGGAAAAAGGACAGATGGAATAGAAATATACCTCCCTTATATACCAATTTTTTTTTTTTTTTGGTTCTTGTTTGGAAATGATTATTTTTGATGTCGAGATATGTTTTATTTTTGTATTTTGATGTCTTCTAGTTTTTGATGCCTATGTCCGTTGTTTGCACAGTTCTACAACAGTTTTTTTTAAACTTTTTTGTTGTTCCCTCTCTCTCTCTCACCCTTGTCCTATAGCATCTACTTTTTTTTTGATTGGTATAAAAGAAAAGAGTTAAAAGGGATAGTTATATAAAAAAGAATATTTTTGCGGGGTATACGCAAGTCTGTGGGGGGAGAGAGAGGAAAGAGATTATCTAATGTTTATTTTAATTCACAAAGGGCTGTCTTCTTTCTTCTTACCTTTCTTATTTAAGAAGAAAGCGTGTGGCTGTCTCAACTTGTCATACCGAATTCTCGGTTCCTCGAAGATCCCTATTGGTATTTTTATATAACATAATATCTACATCTCATTGACAAAGAGACTTACCACGCGGCATAAGCACGGCATGGGAGGGGATTTCAAATGTATTCTCAACGTCTTCTCTAACACACACACCCCGCACCTTCTTCTTTTTTTTTGCCAATCACCGTTGTTTCGCTTTGTTTTTTTTAACCAGATGGGGATGTGGTGGGGGATATAACAGTATTATTCCCGTACGTGGCTGTATCTCTTTCACCCCCCCACCCCCACGCCCTTTTTTTTTCTTTGTTTTCTCCGACACTTTCACTCCCCTTAAATTTTTTTTATTATCTCTTTCCCGATCGATTTCTCTCTTTATCGGACAAACACTTGCCCCCCACCATCGCATTTATCGTTCTTTTCCTAAAATTTCTTGTTACCCGCATGGTACAGCCGTGTCATCACACAAATCCCTCTTGACGAGCGATTCCTCGGATTCTCAATTTTTATTTTTTTTTTGGAGCTGGTGTTACCCTGGTTTCGTCTCTCACACTCTCACTTTTGCAACAGCCCCTTCTTTTTTTATTTTATTTTTTTTTTTTTTCATGCCTTCACGCCCCCTCCCCCTCTTCTTCTTCTTTTGATCAAGGGGTAGGGGCTAGCCTTCTCTTTGTGCTAGTTGTTCCGTTAGAAAGGTATGGAGGGAAGAGAGGTGGGAAGGTATAGAATACAGTAACATAAAAAAAAAATGTCCCTGTGTATTTTGTGATAAGGGGGAGGCGGGATGGAAGGTAATGTGTGTGTGTGTGTGTGTGTGTGTGTGTGTGTGTGTGTGTGTGTGTGTGTGTGTGTGTGTGTGTGTGTGTGTGTGTGTGTCTTTCCCATTTGTACGGTTGTTTCTTACCTTCTCCAAAAAAATAGGCTGTTTTTCTGCCTTTTGTAAAGAAAATTAGAAAAATAGGAGGCACACACAAGAGAAGACAGACCATCGCGACAACCACTTCCCCCTCTCTTCGGAACAACTGTTGTACGTGTATTTGACAGTGGAACAATGTTTTCTCGTGTTTTGTTTTTGTTTTTGTTTTAGTTTGTTGTTTTGTTGTTCTTTTTTAAAGAAAACCATTTTCCCGGATTTCCCGGGCTGTGGTCAGTGATGTCCCAACAGAGAAAAGCGTACGTAGAAGAAGAGGGGGGAGGGGGAAGGGAGCGTGTGGGTAAGCAACACCTGCAGTAAATACGAGTGCAGTTGATTTCTACACGTCTTCTCTCTCTGCAAGCTGTGCACAGTGCAGTCTACAATGTGCAGTCAAACACCTGTATATCTGTCCCCTTCTCCAACAAGCAAAAAGCAAAGAAAAAAAAAACATCTCAGCCGGGGGTGGGACGTCTCTCTGTCT
>JAJLXT010000033.1:0-100724 GCA_030571395.1 Nakaseomyces sp. UFMG-CM-Y6046 | reverse complement strand
GTGTGTGGAACAGTGTCTGTGCCTGGAATGTCAGAAGTGATGGTGACAGTGTGGGAGTTCGACACGGCAGGAGTTGGAGTCTCGACAATGACGACCACCTCTGGAGTAGTCTTGTTATCCGTACCGACAGTGAAGGTGGTGACAGTGGAGACAGTGTGTGGAACAGTGTCTGTGCCTGGAATGTCAGAAGTGATGGTGATCGGCATTGGTGTAGGAGTTTCCACGATGATTATCATATCCGGAGTTGTGCGCTTATCCGTTCCCACGATGTACGTTGTGAGGGTCGATACAGTGGTACTGATGGTTGCGGTACCAGGCCTTAAGGATGTTGTGGTGGTTGTGGTTGACGCAAATACGTAAATGTCTTGAGTACAGTTATTTGCTAATGGATTGTAGAAATATCCCGATGGGCATATTTGTCCACCTGAAGGTGTGGCAGTCGGTTGACAAGGAACCTGAACATAATAAAGAGTCTTTGTTACTGGTAGTTGAGGATTTTCAGGTGTCATAGTTGTGTATTTCGTTCTTACTATACCAGTAAAGTCCCCACCAGCAATGCAACTAGTAGTGTACTCAATATTACCAGGACACCCTTGATTGGTATCATCAAGGTGGTACAAATATGACGATAGATCAGTAATCTTTCTACCTGGGTATAAGTCAGTGACAAACGAAATACTAATGGCTGCTTCATAATCACGATTATTATAAAATAGTCTTATCGGGTAATAGGTATTTTTGTCTAAATAAACACTCAAATCATTTCTGTTTACATCAGATCCCCAAATCGAGTATGCTTGATAGTTTCCAAAATTATCAGCTGTACTATCTTGTTTGCAACAATCAAAGGCATTACCTGCACCGAAATTCATATATATCAAGTCATCACCGTAAATGGAAAATGTATGTGTAGCTGATACCTTTGGTTTAAAATAACCATATAAAATCATAGTAAAGTTTGAAATGTCTAAAGGCTTCTTATACTGGTAACTGTCTGGAAGGAACCCTTGTTGGACCCTACAACCATATTGAGGTGTTTGATCAAAATTCAAGTTCCCGGTTATACCTTGAATTTTGGTAATAAGTTTATGAGACTTATAACCATATCGAGGGTAATTAACGTCCAGATAAGCTGGATCCCAACACTGATGAGTATTCAATGTCGCCGGATCATGCAACCTACAGTCCATACTGTCACTATCAGAACATTTAACAAAGGGATTCAAATAATCATATTCATAAATTTCCAAATTTAAACCTAGTGACTTTGGAGTAACATTTGGTGAACACCCCAGAGGGTATGGATTTGGTCCGCTCTGACCACAAGCCAGTAACGAATTGAAAAGAACTGTCAAATACCATAAAATTAATAATTCCATAAGAATCTCAGCGACACAGTAACTGTACTTCTTGCCTTAGTTATTATTATTATCAAGATTGAAAATAACCAAAAAAACAAGAAGAAACACTCGACCAGCAATTATTTTCTTAGATTAAATATTATGGAGCTTTATATAAAAAAACAATTAGGAATTCCAAGGAGGAAGAAAAAGAAAAGAAATTATATTCAACACATCAAGATTCATTTTTGAGAGAATTTGTCAACCCATGCTATTATCGTTTTCACTTATTTTTTCTTGTTAAAATGTTTGTCTTGTGATAAGATCAAAAAACAAATGCTTTAGTTTGTGAGGGTCATTGCATTATTCAACAGTTCTAGAATTATTATATTAGCACAAAAAAATAAATGATAGAAGAAGTGGGATATTGAACTGTTATTGTTAACTCATGCTAAGTTTTGTTGAACTATAATGCTTTCCTAGAAACATATCTGTATACGTCTCTTTTATCTTTTTGGAAAAGGCCTGTTGATAGTTTTCCAATGTAGTTATTTTCATGGTGACCTATATCGGAAATGGTAATAATAACTCTTTATCGAAACCTTTCCCGGTACTTTCCTTATCATTTATCGGGGGACCAGAAAATTTTTTATATCAAAATGGTTATCAGATGTCTTCTCTTTTTTCTTGGGGTTTGTTTTTTTCTTAGTGTTTTTTCTTTGTTTTATCGTATACATCAGTTGATGAATTTTAATTCCGAGTCTATAGAAAAAATAGGCACATATCCATGCACCTTATCCCACTTGATTAAGAATTTCAAGGACGAAATTCTTATGTATTATTCCGGTATTTTTTAAACAAGGAGGAAGAAAAAGAAAAGAAATTATATTCAACACATCAAGATTCATTTTTGAGAGAATTTTCCGTAGTCAACTCATGCTATTATCGTTTTCACTTATTTTTTCTTGTTAAAATGTTTGTCTTGATCAAAAAACAAATGCTTTAGTTTGTGAGGGTCATTGCATTATTCAACAGTTCTAGAAGTATTATATTAGCATAAAAAAATAAATGATAGAAAAAAAGTGGGATATTGAACTGTTATTGTTAACTCATACTAAGTTTTGTTGAACTGTAATGCTTCCCTAGGAAAATATCTCTATACGTCTCTTTTATCTTTTTGGAAAAGGCCTTGTTGTTCATGGGATATCTTTAGACTTCCAAAAACATGTTCATGATGAAAGGAGTTCAATCGTATGATACTATACAGTATCATATGGTAATAACGTTCTATGTGACTAACTTGTGAAAATTTTCACAAGGCCATCGGACCTATGTCGATGCCCAGATTAAAGAAATAAATAAAGGAAAGAATTTCTAGAAAAGAGTTGTTTACCTTGTACAATATAGTGTTTAATATGTACTTCTTACATAAACAAACCAACCAGTAAAGTAGGTATAATTGTACATTACACGAAGAAGAAAAACAACCCTGTAAGACACCATGGACACAGATATGAATGAATCTAGCTATCGTACCAGGGCGGAAGCATACATTGTACGCTTCTGTCAACAGGCCTGTTAATAGTTTTCCAATGTAGTTATTTTCATGGTGACCTATATCGGAAATGGTAACAATTACTCTCCATCGAAACCTTTCCCGGTACTTTCCGTATCATTTATCGGAGGACCAGAAAATTTTCTATATCAAAATGGTTACTAGATGCCTTTTCTTTTTTCTTTTTTCTTTTTATAAGGTAAACATAAAACCATAAAAGGCTTAGGGTTTCTTTTTTTCTTCGTGTTTTTTCTTTGTTTTACCGTATACATGATGAATTTCAATTCAGAGTCTATAGAAAAAAAAGGCACATATCCACGCACCTTATCCCACTTAATTAGGCATTTCAAGAACGAAATTCTTATGTATTATTCCGGTATTTTTTAAACAAGGAGGAAGAAAAAGAAAAGAAATTATATTCAACACATCAAGATTCATTTTTGAGAGAATTTTCCGTAGTCAACTCATGCTATTATCGTTTTCACTTATTTTTTTTTTTATTAAAATGTTTGTCTTGTGATAAGATCAAAAAACAAATGCTTTAGTTTGTGAGGGTCATTGCATTAGTCAACAGTTCTAGAAGTATTATATTAGCATAAAAAAATAAATGATAGAAAAAGTGGGATATTGAACATTGTTATTATTGACTCATGCTAAATTTTGTTTTACTATCATGCTTTCCTAGAAACATATCTGTATACGTTTCTTTATTCCTTTTGGAAAAGACCTGTTGATAATTTTCCAATGTAGTTATTTTCATGGTGACCTATATCGGAAATGGTAACAATAACTCCCCATCGAAACCTTTCCCGGTACTTTCCGTATCATTTATCGGAGGACCAGAAAATTTTCTATATCAAAATGGTTACTAGATGCCTTTTCTTTTTTCTTTTTTCTTCTTATAAGGTAAACATAAAACCATAAAAGGCTTAGGGTTTGTTTTTTTCTTAGTGTTTTTTTTTGTTTTATCGTATACATCAGTTGATGAATTTTAATTCAGAATCTATGGAAAAAATAGGCACATATCCACGCACCTTATCCCACTTAATTCAGAAATGAAAGTGATACGATATGCTATCATTTACCTTAATAATAGAGCAGTACATATGCAAACAGTAGTTACAGCAAGAAATTAAAATGAATAATATCAGACATCTTTTGATATCTGAAATTCGAGTAGAATGGATTGCTGGGGTTGAGATATTAAGTGACTATTCTTACTGTCCGTAGACCCTATAATTGTGTTTGTAGTGAGGATTTAAATCGAATAATCTTTAAAACTTTGTTACTGAAAATGATAATTGTGAGCTGTTGTGTTTTATGCGTGAGCATCGGTATTACTTTGGATTCATATTCCTCTATGGCGTGTATGGTTGCTTGCCATAACCGATATCCACCAATTCGTCCTTATAAATTTCTATTCAGTATATGATTGTGGTCATTCATTATTCCAATACTAATTCTCACTGTAATCAAGCCCCATTACCGTTAAAATGTATCTGATTTTTTTCAAGTACCTTCGTATAGGTAAGTAAATTGGTTCAGAGGTCTTCCATTTTTGTTTTGATGAGAATAATGAAATATTTTGTCCGGTGACTGATCTCATCTCCTTCCTCCGGACCACCGACTAAGCCGGCCGCAAGCCGGTCACGGCGTACACATTGAACGACAGGTACTCAATCTGAAAATTATTCGCGAGAAAAAAAAATTGAAGACTTTTCGGACGAAAAGTGTTTTTATTACGAACCGGCCGGACAGGTACCTTTAATGTCTTATTAGACGAATTGCCGGCTTTCAGAGCTGCAAAGATCGTTTAAATTTGTAAGCGTCGCCGGCTGAATTCAATTTGCCACATTGCGGTTATTTAGATGTTGCCACAAGGGTCCCTGACTAACTTTAATTTGGTAACACATATAAAAAAGGTCAACCACTAGCAGCAGTTCTTTACAACCAAAAAAAAAATACTTTGTTCTTCCTTATAGTTCATTTTGTGAACACTTTAAAAGCCAGTGAACCGAAATTAACATAAGGAAAATATTGAAAATGCACGTTCTAATTATTTTTGCACACCCAGAACCTAAGTCCTTGAATGCTTCCCTACTGAAGGAGACTATTTCTTAGTTAACGTCTAAGGGCCATGAGGTTAAGGTAACTGATTTATATGCCAAAGATTGGAAATCTAAGTTAGATTCTAGGGACACCCCATTGCAAGTGGATGGCGACAGGTTTAATCCATTGTTCGATTTGGGAATTTCTTATGAAAACAATCAATTACCATCAGATGTACTAGAACAACAGGAATTGGTCAAATGGGCTGATGTTTTGCTTTTCCAATTCCCAATGTGGTGGTACTCGACTCCTGCAGTCATGAAGGGCTGGTTTGACCGTGTCCTCGTGCATGGATTTGCATTCGCAGCCCCAAAGGCAGAGAAAGGAACCGGCTTACTAACGGGAAAGAAGGCTATGATGCTAGTAACACTTGGTGGTACCGTGCACCAATATTCTGAAAATGGACCAACCGGACCACTTGAAAACTTATTCTTGCCTGTGACTAAATCTTTATCATTTTGCGGCATCGAGAATCTGAAGAGTCACTATATTTACAGTACAATCAATACAAAGGAAGAAGAATTTCCGGAAATTGTTCAAGAGCTGAAATCGCATTTAGAGATTTTAAACAATTAGATCAGAATCCATCCACTGATTTGATATTTGGGCTTTGTTCCTTGCAATATATATTATATTTATATTATGTTATTATTGTAAAATTGTAAAGCATGCTTATCAAAATAAATATAACTGATACAGACTGTTCGACTTTTTTGTTCTCACACGTTTACTTACGCTATAATAGTGCCAGATAGTTCTACGATCTATAGTGAAAAATGGAAAGCTCTAAGTCGAGTCTTCTCAAAACTCAAAAAATTAAAATGTTTTGCCAAATATCCTGAAAATATTGAAGCGATGTATATCTTGATTTCCTTACTGCTATATCATTTTCACAAGTATACACTCTGTAATTCACGACTTATATCCATAAAAAGAAAAACAATTTTCAAGAAAGGATTCGAACCCCTGACCAACAATTTTTAGCAGGGTAACATTTATATGTATGGGCAGGGTAATTAAATTACCGACAAACGGCTTATTTATCGTAGGAGTAATCTAGTTTTTAATATTTAGTGGAACGGTAGTGTAAATAATGAGAAGTAAGGGTTCTGCAGAAATAAATACTGTTTTTAAAAGTGATGTGGTACATCAGTCTATGAAATGAGAAGCTTAAATGGCGGAGAAATACTGAATAGCTGAATCATCCAAATGTACTTCTGACCTTTCGATATACAGTGCTATCAGCGATTATTCTTTACTATAAAAAGTAAAAACCACATTTTGCTAGGGTTAATAATAGTAATATTTTATTCCAGTTTTTCTAGAAGTATTTTATGGTATACCAATAACCCAAGTACGCACTTAGAACAAGTACGGTGTCAATATAACTAGGCTGATATTAGAAACCTGCTTTGTTCCTTCGGAAATACGTTGATAAAAACCAGTTCAGTTAGAAACTATACTCGAAAATGGTTTATTCACTGCTACACTTGTGACAGAACTGTTAAAAACAATGGAATCTAAAAAATCTACATGTTTTGATTAGTTTGCTTGGTTGGATTGGTCGTAGAAGCAGATATTTCATCCGAAACTACTTGCAATGATGTAGCATCATTTCGAAGAAATATCAACCAATTGGATTTGTCGAATTTGCTTCCAGAAGAATCCAGTTTTGTGTAATCGAAAACGGCTACTATTCACACCCGTTAAAGCCAAACTCCGAAGTCTGTGGATTCTATATTACTATCCAAATTTAACCTCTCAGAAGAGGAGATGAATGGATGAAATCTCAGAGGTTGAGTAGGACAGGGTCTTAAACAGTAGAACTTATGAACATTCGCATATTCGTAATTACATTGTAAACATTTGATTTACAAAAATCAGAGAGGAAGCTTCACAGCAGAAGGAGCACCCCTTAATTGCTGTCAAATCTTAATTTAGAATCCAAGAACAGTTTAGGCTTCCATTTCTTAAGCCCTTCATGAAATTATTTCTATTGTTTTATCCCCATATTTCCCAAGATAAACGTATGGTACAATAAGCAGGTTATATAGTTTCAAGTGTATTTTAAAATTTTCTGATTTACCAATATAAGACATATCTCTATTTCTGACCACTATATTACGTTGATAACGTCCATGTGTAATCGAATTGCTTAAAAGAAAAATTGACTATAAGCCCTTAATTCTACTTCTTTACTGATAAGATTTCAAATAGCATCACAGAGAAGTAACAGAACAGAAAAAGCAAATCTACCACAACCTTCTCCTTAGATTCTGCATCCCAACAAATAGATCAGCTTACCATTTCCATTCGTCGAATCATATTCCGTTGTCCTTTACTCCACAAACTATTTTAGTAAATCAAATAACAAAATCAGTTTATCTCACAATGGAAATACTAAAGTACATTTGAACTCTTTTGTCAAAACACTCCTTTGTTAACACCCCCTCCACCTTACGCCTTCGACACTCCCGCATTTACCTCCTCCCCAGCTAAAATGATTATATTATTTTGTTTATACCTTGTAATTAATGTTGGCGGGGGGACATTGAGGTTGTAATATTGGCAGTCTACTCTGGGAAGCACAAACTTTTGTTCGGAAAAACTCTACTTTTGACCCCACCATTTCGGAAAAACCCTTTCAATGTCATATTCTCTCGAGGGGGGAAAACCAAAGAAAAAAATTTTTTTGAAAAAAAAATCGGAAAAACTCTTTTTCTTTTTGTTTCCCTTTTGGGAAAGTGGGGGAGGGAAGGTAATGGAAAGGAAAGGAAGGGGGGCCGCACTCTTTTTGGTTCCGTCGGATCCCAACGGGCTGCCTCCCCATGTACTAGTGAAAAGAGGAAAGAAAAGGAAACAACACGAGGGACAATGGGACAGAATATCCCTCCACTGCTTTTTGTGTACCCCACCAACGTGGTTTTTCCGACATTAAAATCCCCGTGGAAGGTAGAGAACAAAGGGTCTCGAGATAAGAGCCAAAAAAAATAAAAAAAAAATAAAATATTGCCCCACCATGTTTGCTTTGACAGTTTTTCAATGAATAAGGAAGGTGGGGCAGCCAATTATTGTGATATGGTGTCCGTTAAT
Organism: Nakaseomyces sp. UFMG-CM-Y6046; assembly: GCA_030571395.1. Lineage (NCBI taxonomy): Eukaryota > Fungi > Ascomycota > Saccharomycetes > Saccharomycetales > Saccharomycetaceae > Nakaseomyces > Nakaseomyces sp. UFMG-CM-Y6046. The sequence goes on along the minus strand of JAJLXT010000033.1, from coordinate 92,627 downwards.
CTCGCGCATTTGTAGGAGTGCTCCTTGCCAAACCACAGGGGGTTGAGGACAAACAGTGTAGGAGGAAAAAAAAAATCTAATTGAATTGGGTCAAAAAAACAACAACATATTTTTATGACGTAAAAATTTGTGATATTCACCAGATGGAAGAAGTAGAGAGGGCAGGAAAGCCATTAACAGGAATCCCATTTGGAAACTGACTAAGCAGTTCCTTTCATGACAAAGGGGGGGGGGGACTTTAATTGCCGTCTGTGTTAAAAGTTTCCAAGAAGTAAAGAAAATATAAAAAAAAAGATAGAACCCATATGATGTGGGGGAAGGGGGCGAGAAGTTGCTTCAAATGAAGTAGAAGAATGAATCTGGAGGAATCCCCCCCTTGGTGCAAGGGGTGTACTCCCCCACATTAATTTTCTTTTTTTTTTTTCATTATTTTTTTTTATTGTTATCAGGTTTTGCGTAAATAACTGCTGTGCTGGCCGGTTTTTGTTTCTCGGAAAAACTATTGGAAGCAAGGAATTGAACAATTACAGAACTAAAACAAGTGCACAGTTCTAAAAATACATAATGGGGAACTTCTTCCCCCTCCCCCTTCTGTAGATGAGAGCACAAGTACATTTGGCGTTCCATGTCAAGGGGTCTTTTTCTTTTTCTTAGTGTGAGACCCTACCTTCTCTCCCCCCCCCCTTACTTGATCATTGCCCTAACGAAGCATGCCATCCTCCTCTCTCCTTGACATTATCTGTGAACATAACAAGGATAATTCATTATTTTTCAACAAACAACAAACCCCTCCTTATTTTGTATCGAATTTCCCTCAATTAGACCCAACATTTTGCAGAGAGGTATATCTTCTTCGCTAAATAAACCTGGGGTAGACGAGTCTTAAGACAATTCAATAATATCTTCATAAAGTGAAAAAAAAGGAGGGGCACAAAATATAATTGATACACAGATAACAGGTAGGTAGTTTTTCCGATTCTCAATTTACTATTTTTTGAATTAAAATAAATAATCTCGAAGGGAAAGGAAACAACAATAACACCAACAACAGAAAAAAAAAGATATAAAAGGCTCGAATAAATTTGAATTGAGTTTATTTCAAATTCCTTTATTTCAAATTCTTAATTATTTTCTATCTCTTTCATAAAAATACCAAGGAAACTTAACAAGACATTTTGTTTCTACAACATTATTACATTACTCAACAAATCTAATCAATAAAAAAAAAATGGTTCATCTAGGTCCAAAGAAGCCACCTGCCAGAAAGGGTTCCATGGTTGACATGCCTCAACAATTCATGGACCAAATCAAGGTCTTTGAAGACATGTACTCCACTGATGCTGAGACCCTAAGAAAGATCGTCAAGCATTTCATCACTGAATTGGACAAGGGTTTGTCCAAGGAAGGTGGTAACATCCCTATGATTCCGGGTTGGGTTATGGATCTTCCAACTGGTAAGGAATCCGGTGACTACTTGGCCATCGACATGGGTGGTACCAACTTGAGAGTTGTCTTGGTTAAGCTAGGTGGTGACCGTACTTTCGACATCACCCAATCCAAGTACAAGTTGCCAGCTCCAATGAGAACCACTCAAAACCACGAAGAATTGTGGAGTTTCATCGCTGACTCCTTGAAGGCTTTCTTGGAAGAACAATTCCCAGAAGGTGTTAAGGAGAAGTTGCCTCTAGGTTTCACTTTCTCCTACCCAGCTTCTCAAGACAGAATCAACCAAGGTGTTCTACAGAGATGGACCAAGGGTTTCGACATCCCAGGTGTCGAGGGCCATGATGTTGTTCCATTTTTGAAGAAGCAATTGGACAAGAGAAACTTGCCAATTGAGATCGTCGCTTTGATCAACGATACCACTGGTACTTTGATCGCTTCTGCTTACACTGATGAAGACACCAAGATGGGTGTCATTTTCGGTACTGGTGTTAATGGTGCTTATTTCGACATCGTCGAAAAGATTCCAAAACTAGAAGGTAAACTTGCTGCTGACATCCCACCTAGCTCGCTAATGGCTATCAACTGTGAATACGGTTCTTTCGACAACGAACACGTTATCTTGCCAAGAAACAAGTACGATGTTATCATTGACAAGGAATCTCCAAGACCAGGTCAACAAACTTTCGAAAAGATGTCCTCCGGTTACTACTTGGGTGAAATGCTTCGTCTAGCCATGATTGACATGTACGAACAAGGTTTGATCTTGAAGGGTCAAGATGTTACCAAGTTGAAGAAAGCTTACATTATGGACACTTCTTACCCATCCAAGATCGAAGACGATCCATTTGAGAACTTGGAAGACACTGACGACTTGTTGCAAAAGGATTTGGGTATCCAAACCACTGTTCAAGAACGTAAGTTGATCAGACGTCTGTGTGAATTAATTGGTACCAGATCTGCCAGAATTTCTGTCTGTGGTATCGCCGCTATCTGCCAAAAGAGAGGTTACGAGAGTGGTCACATCGCTGCTGACGGTTCTGTCTACAACATGTACCCAGGCTTCAAGGAAAGAGCTGCTCAAGGTTTGATGGACATTTACGGCTGGAAGAACATGAAGCCAGAAGACTGCCCAATCTCTATCTGCCAAGCTGAAGATGGTTCCGGTGTCGGTGCCGCTATCATTGCCGCTCTATCCGAAAAGAGAATTGCTGAAGGCAAGTCTCTTGGTTTGGTCGGTGCTTAATGACTCTGTAATGATTAATAGGAAAATTGCACTCGAATACTAGTGCCATATTCATCTCGATGACATTACGATTTTTACGCTTTATTTTTTATTCTATTGAAACGATATTATCTCCAGATAAATATATTATATATTAGTGTAAATTTATATTTTACATGGCTTGTAAAAAGTTTTCTGAATTCTATACTCTTTTTAATTAAATACCATATTCTATTGATGAATGTACTATAAATGTATGTAACAAGAACTATGTTATTCAACAATTCAATCATAATATTGAGAATTCATTCATTATTAGACATGTACTATACATTTAAACTATACTTTCTATATTGATCGAGTAGTCTAGTGATTTATCTACAATATCCAAACTTTCAGCTTGAATGTCAGATGCTGCATCTTCTTCAAATACGATGTAACCACGACTGATCTTCCACCCTCTCTCCTTGGCAAATGACTCAGTCTCCTTTTCGTTATTGAAGAACAACAAAGCCTTTATACTCGATAGTGGAAGCTTGTCGTATGCCAATTCTGTGTTTCTTGCAATCTCCTCTCTAACTGCATTCATCAATGTCTTTGTGAACACATCAAATTCCGGAACCTTCGAGCCTGCTTCCAACAAGTCCCATGCCTTTTGATACGAACCTTCCATCAGCCACCTATCGACCTTGATCGGATATGACAACAACTGATCCTCTTCAATATTTTGGATATGCTTGTCGAAGAACTCCAGTTCACTATGGAATTTCGTAACGTCACCTTCCGACAACAAAGTCAGTAGGTAAAGACTGACAACCTTGGACTTATCTTCGGAATTACTCAACTCAGCAGAAGCAGAGAAGTAGAACATCCTCAATTGCGTGAAAAAACTGTAAAATGACTCGAAGTCCAGCACATGAATGCTAACCAACGCCCCAATCTCTAAAATCTTCCTTGTTAACGTCAAATCCTTTAAATACTCCGCGCTCTCTTTACTCAAATCCGGGATCAAAATACCATTCTTGATCAGCTCAATCTTAACCACAGGCAGCAGCTTCTTACAGACATCATACTCTTTCCCAGTATACGATTGATACAGCTTAGCTGCTAGTTCAGACAAATTTGGTGCCATCAGTGTATTTGTTCTTATATTCTAATATATTCACGTAGCTGCAAAAAAAAAACAAAACCCGTAGTCTCTGATTATCCTTGCAAATAGACAAGATCCTGACGAATGAAACTCAGTTTGTAGCTATCAGTTCCGAGATATTTGAGTAGTCTTCAATAGCTCTTATTTCAGTTTGCAATAAGCTCTCCCCTGCCCCCCCTCATTGAAGAGCGAACAGGCATTTTGGTGGCGAAAATTGAGATACTAGTCGTACCTAGGTATATTTACATGATGGATGATATTCAAAACCACCAGGGAAAGAGTTAACTATTCATTACATAAGAACTATTATTTACGTGGTTATGAAGAGGGTATTTTGAATTAGAAGTGAAATAGTTGATGCATATATAATATCACAAATTGTTTTTCGGGGAAGAATTCCTATTAATTCTCTGAGAATTGAACAGATATTCTTACCTTTTCTGGGCTGCCTCGGGACAGTTTCCTTATCTTCTTCTGGAGGGTGATGATTCTTGATCTGACGGAGGCACTGGTCTTCAGGTCACCCTTGCTTATTTTGACTATTACCTCGAATTCTCTGTGGGCACCTGTTTGCAGCGACAAGTTGTCCATTTGGTTCTCGAGTGTCTCGTCGATGGTCCTACTGTTGCTTCTCTTTTGTGTGCTATGGTCACCCGTGGTAGTTGGGGGAGCTCTCTTCTTCGTCACAACAAACTCAAAGACATTGTCACGGATATTACCACCTGGGTGAACACCGCAGATGACGTACATGATGGTACCGATGTATTTAGTCCACCACACAATCCGCTTGGCCTCTACCATGTTGTGGTCGTTGAATACTACATCCTCCAGTGAGTGCATATATTTCTCCTCAGGTTCAGGGATGTTGCCTCCCCACCTGTTACACAGGGCAATGCCTATCAGGGCTCGTACTTTGTGGGACAGGCCGTGACATCCAGCAATGATGCCTCTGGTGGCTACATGTAGCGCAGCCGTTGGTTGCAGTTCCTTTGGATATGATGCGTGGATGAATGCCAGGTTACATAGGGCAGGGGCCACACGATTGTACACCACTTCTGGAATCTGGTCTTCTGGCAGGGCCGTTTTCAGCAGTTGCAAATATTTGTCTGCCAGCAAGGGAGCATACGGCCTCGTCGATATCACCAGTGGGTCCTGAGCTCTAATCTCTCTTGGCAAGATGGAGTACAGGGTACCTTCTCTGACACCACCCTCACTGAAATATATGGTTGTGATTCTTGGCATGACTTCGAACGCTGCGCTCATCAGCAGCGCCACTGCAGGTAGCTGTGACCTTCTCTTCTCTGAGACCTTGAACACTCTGTTGTTACCGGGAAGTCTCTTCTTCAAGAACAGGTAGTCTGTCAGGGAGTCGAAATCATCTGATGAGCATGAGTAACCGTTTATGATGGTCTGGATCGGGTACTCTGGGTCCTGCGAGATCAGCAGGTGGCCCATGCCTCTGAGCCCACCGCCTCTTGCCATCAGCGTGAACCCGCCGTTCCTCTTGGCCTCCTGTATCATGTCGTTGGGTATTCCGATCTCGTCGACGGCTTTCCTGAACGCCTCTCTGATCTCCACGAAGAGTGCGCGCCTGTCTTCCACTTTGCTTCTCCTGGTCAATGCACTGGACCCGTAGGGCAACGCCACGGATGTCGGCGAAAGCGTGATCTCCCCGTCCACCGCTTTCAGCCACGACAGGTTCACGGTACCACCTCCCAGGTCCAGGTACAGCCCGCTCACTGTGTAGAACGACGACACGACACCGTAAGCGTCGATCTTCTCTTCCTCGGGGCGCGACAACAGCTCCACCTCCCAACCTGTGCTCGTCTCTATCGCGTGTATGAACTCATCACAGTTGAGCGCCAGCCGCGTGGCCTCCGTGGCAATAACCCTAACACCGGACTCGGCCACCCCGAAGTCCTCACATATCAACTGGAATCTCTTCATCGCCGACACGATCTCCTCTATAATATCCTCTGGGATCGGTATCTGCTCGCTCTCCCCGGTCCCTGCGGGACCGTCCACGTACTGGATCTCATACAGCGATATGCCCAGCCTATCCTTGAACACGCAGGGCATGATCCTGGCGTGGTGCTGCGCCTTCGAAGAAATACTGAACCTGATCCCGTTCGAGCCAATATCCACCACGGCACACAGGTTCCGCGAGACCACCTCAGCCTCAGTGTCACTATCTGACAGCACAGACATACTTTGTATCGATTGTATTTTACTACCAATTGAACCAGTACAACGACAATTACAACACCACAACACAACACAACATCCTGTTATAGCAATGCCTTTAAAGAAACTAAAATTGAGTCCACCACCACCACCACCCACCCCCCGGGGAAGACACACACACACTCTCATACGTGATAAATGATATAAAATATGATTACCCTGTGTAATATAACACGTATGTCATCTGCAAAACGTGGGATATGATATCCAACTATATACGAAACACATGTAATATACGTACAACAGTACATCACAATATACGAAAGCACACTACCTAACGTACAATACGACGGAATAGCACCACATACGAGAACAGGAACATGAGCGTATATACCCACACACGGGAAACCAATGAAAAAAAAAAAAGAAATGGAATAACCCGGATTTCCTCCGTCACACACACACACAGACACACAGCCGACAGAGAGAGAGAGAGAGTCTCTCTGAGTTTCTGTCTCTTCGCTTGGGGGAAGGGACAATCTGGCCTTGTTTTCTTCTCTCTTTCACAAAAGGGAATCTCTTGTATAACAAGGATGTATTGTGGTATCTGTATCTGTGTTTGTGTTTGTATTTGTACTGTATTGTGATTGTAATTGTATTACGTTGTTCAATTCTGCAAGAGTTTACCAATAAGAGAAAGATAATCAATTCAAAAATATGGTCGTGTTGGCTGCTTCTATTACTACTAGGCAAGGGAAGCCGTTGTTGTCGCGTCAGTTTAGGGAACTGAACAAGGAGAGGACTATGGAGCTTTTGTCCAATTTTCAGGGGCTGGTCTCTAACATCTCGTCTGATCACACGTTTTTGGAAGACGAGCACGTCAGGTACGTCTACAGGCCCTTCGACAACTACTACATCATCCTGATCACTAACCGCCAGTCCAACATCATCCAGGACTTGTCGACGCTGAATCTGTTCTCCGCTACGGTGAACTCTTATTTGACAAGCTACGACGAGCTCGAGATATTCGACAACAGCTTCGAGATCCTGAGCTCGTTCGACGAGATCGTGACCATGGGGTACAAGGAGAACTTGAGCATCTCGCAGGTGGAGACGTACTTGGCCATGGAGTCCCACGAGGAGCGTATCCAGGAGATCATCGAGCGTAACAAGGAGATCGAGGCCAACGAGGAGCGGAAACGTCGTGCCAAGGAGATTTCAAGAAGAGAGCAGGAGAGGAAGATGGGTATCTACGGTCCCGGTGGTGCTGGTGGTCCCGGTGGTGAGTTTGACACTGCTAACCTCGTGGCCAATGGCCAGAACAGGTTCATGGCAAGCAACGATCCGAACGTGGCCAATGCGTTGAACAGTTATTACAGTCACGCGTCGCCTGCTGCTCAGCAATCCTACTCCAACCAGCAACAGCAAGGTACCTACCAGAACCTGGAACACAACGACGACATGCCAGCTAGTGCTGGCCGTCTCGGTGGTGGTGGTAGAGGTATGAAACTAGGTGGTGCAAACACACAGCAGCAACGTAGACTGATGACACCTTCCGCTGGTGGCAGATCAGCCCGTATGGGCGCTGCTGCTAGTGCCAGTGCTGAGCCTGAAGAGGAGAAGCCACACAACAATGGTATCTTGATCACCATCAAGGAGACCATCAATGCCGAGATCACCAGAGATGGTGTCGTCTCCTCCTCCGAGCTGAAGGGTGTCATGGAGCTGCGTATCAACAACCCAGAACTGGCCCAAGCCAAGATAAAGATGGCGGACTCCGTCGACGTCAAGGACCACTCGTTCCAGTTCAAGACACACCCAAACATCGACAAGAACGCCTTTACGAGCGCCAAGACCATTGGCCTAAGGGACAGCAAGAAGTCCTTCCCATCCAACGACAACAGCATAGGTGTGCTGAGATGGCGTAAGGTCGGTGCCCCCGACGACAAGGCCCTCATCCCGCTCGACGTCTCCACCTGGGTGTCCCCATCCAGCGACAACGACGGCATGTACGAGGTTACCATCGAGTACGAGAGCAAGAAGGACATGGAGAACATCATATTCAAGATCCCAGTATATACCGAGAACGTCAGCATAAACGAGGACTCCAACGACAGCAACGCGGAGATCGTCGGCATCGACGACGAGGAAGGTATCACCATCAAGGTCGGCGAGTGCAGCTCCGGCAGCTCCGGCGTCGTCAGCCTCTTGGTCGAGGCCGAGTTCGAGGACGCCTTGTTCCCACTCGCCGTCGGCTTCACCCACAACGCCCCAGGCGCTGCCAGCATGATCGGCGTCGACATCGCTTCTATCACCAGCACCGAAACCGACGAGGACCTGCCATTCGACAAGATCACTGTCGTCAAACCCGAACAATACGTAGTGGTCTAATGCCTGTTGCCCCCCCTCCCGTTGTGTGAACTCCAAAAAACAAACAACAACTGTATAGATAAGTATGAAATATAATTTTAAACACTAACAAGTATTGTTATGTATCATCATGGTACTGTACGCATCGTTATTCATCATGATATTGTTATGTATCCGCTATCATCATCATCATCATGGGTATTCATCACTATTTACTGGTATTCCGGGTAACTTCATCTAGGGTTTGCCACTTTCTCAAAAACAAAAATTTGGGATTGCAAGAAGGGGTTCTTTGGTTTTTAGAAAGTGGTATTCTTTATCTTACAGTTGGGTCTACAAGGGTATAACAAGGGACTATACGCATCCAAACACATTCAATTGGTGGTATTATAGTGAGTTATAGTGCATCTCGGTTTTTGTTGCGAAGAAATAGCCGTTTTTATTGAAGAATTATTTAAGGTTTTTTTTTTTTTGAAATATTTTGGGAAGAGATGAATCACGATCCTTTTAGTTGGGGCAGACCTTCTGACGAGGTTTACGGCAAGTATGATCAGGCTATTGCGGATGCTGGGTATCCGAAGATGAACACACAGAGTCCAATTGTCACCGGTACCTCTGTGATCTCCATGAAGTACAACAACGGTGTGATTATTGCTGCGGACAACCTGGCCTCGTACGGGTCTCTGTTGAGGTTTAACGGTATCGAGAGGTTGATTCCTGTTGGCGAGAACACGGTGGTGGGTATTTCCGGCGATGTGTCGGACATGCAGCACATTGAGTACCTGCTGGACGAGATGAAGGTGGAGAACAACTACGACAATGCCTATGCCGACGACGAGGAGTCTCTGCAACCGAGCTATGTGTTTGAGTACCTGGCTGCCGTAATGTACAGCCGTAGGTCGAAGATGAACCCGCTGTGGAACGCGCTCATCGTTGCCGGTGTTGAGAAGGACGGGTCTCCGTTCCTAAGATACGTCAACTTGCTAGGTGTGACATACTCCTCGCCAACACTGGCCACCGGGTTCGGTGCCCACCTGGCGTTGCCACTGTTGAGGCGAGTGATAGACCGCGAGGAGGACATAGAGAAGACCGACCTGCAGACCGCGGAGGCCACCATAAGGGAGTCCATGAAGGTGCTATTCTACAGAGACGCCCGTTCCTCGAAGAAGTACTCGCTCGCCATAATAGACAAGGACCAAGGCCTGGTCTTCAAGCAAGGACAGGAGGTCGAGAACATGTCCTGGAGTTTCGCCAAGGATATCAAGGGTTACGGTACTCAGAAGGTGTAATCAGATTATAAAAAACAACAAAACGTATGTACATGTAGAGAGAACTAAAAAATAAAAGATAACGAATTTCTTAATAAAGTGTGTATTGGGAATATATGGTTACTATAAAAAAACAGATGTTGTAGTTGTAGGGGGTGTCTTGTTAAAATGAGTTGTGGGGGGGGGTGTCTTGTTGTATTTACATTAGTACGCACCGCCTGAGTTGATAGCCTCCAGCTCTGCCTCATCTATAGGCTTGAACTGGAACCTCGAGGGCAAATCCGCTGTAGAGGCGACCTCGTTCTCCTTCAGGGGTCTCTCTGTGTACTGATACTTGCTGCTGCTTACTGTGGCTCCACTATTCTTGTAAGGAAACACCTGGAATGGTTTATAGTTCTTCAAGAACTCCCCGACGGGAGTCACACCCTCGGCACCTGGCATCAGCCCGTCCACGGTGCACGGATGCGGCAACACCTTGTCGTGCTTCACCACAGGGTGTCTCGTCCCCACAAACTTGATCATAGGCTCGTACGCCTTGGCCAGCCTCACCACCGATGGTTTCATTGTATTCGCTTCTGTGCTCTTCAGTGTGTTCACAACCTGAGTCACCGACTGCTTCAATCCCTTGATAAACGACACCTTGAAAATGATTAAATGTTGAAAAAAAAAAACCACTGTCTTAATACAGGTGCCAGATATTATGTCATTGTTGTATTGAATAATATGATAGATATTGTATATATATATAGAGAGCACTCTCCCCTTGTGCGATACAGAAGACCCCCACCTCACCAAGTGTTACCCGGCTCTCGGACATCCCTCCCGGTGCCAGCCAATCAGAGCCGAGTATTCGGAGTAGAATGGTCCGGAGCGGGTCTGTGTTTATATGAGAATATATATGGTATTATATTATAAATCCACTATTTATTTCATATGCTCATGACGATATTGAAGATTCTACACAATACACTGGCTTTACGCACCTATTAAAATGATGTAGTTACGCATAGCGATGTATTCGTGGAGGGGGGGGATTGGATTCCATTTTGTGAGAGAGATGTTGTATATCTCAATGCATCATATGTGCAGCAATGTGTGTCTATATATGGTCTGGTATGGTGTTTTTCGTTCAGAATCACGAAAAGTTTGGGTGGTTCCACTTTTCAGTTTTAGATTAGACCCCAAGGCTTGGGCCATGGCATTCCATATTTAAGAGCTGCCCATCTTTTGCTCTATACTTACCTTTGGTATTGCATTACCACGAGTTTGCCTTTTTTGTGTATTATAAACTCTTATTCCCCAAAAAATAACAACAATAATAATAAATAGACTCAAAAACTTGCAGAATGCTGTCAATGCGGGTACTTCTACTTGCGCTGTACGTGAGGTCAGTTACAGCCGTTTTTTTAAATGTACGATGCCAGTATATGTTAGCTAGCAAACAGAAGGGTGACTCGTACATATGGCTATGACTGCACTAGAAAGGATCGCCCTGCTCTGACTGCAATCTTCAACTACGAGAATTACGATGAAAGTAATACTTATACAGAGTATATGGTTGACTACCGCATTCCTCTATTCACATTTTGTGGAAAACATCAGCTGAGAACCTATCTATGCAACCAAACTACGCTAAATCAGTATATTCCCACTAATCTGAACCCACCAACAGCATGTGCAATGCTCGACGTAGTATCGGAATGTGCTGGAGAGACTCCTCCTCGTTACGATATCGATAAAGACGGATACTACTGTGTGGCTATTCAAGACGGAAACAGTGCTGTGAAGCCAAATTTTGTAAATTACTTTGGTGATGGGATTGTTACTAATTTCTATATGATGAAGGCATATGGATGGCTAGCCTTGACACATCACGTCGCCTTGACGTTATATAGTTACGGAGCGTGGCGCTCTGGTAGTAGATTGCCCATGACGCAGAAACTTAACTATCTGATCTTAACGGTTAGAGCCGTCAGCACTTTTCTAAAATGGGCTGTTTTCAGGCTAATAACTATCACAAATACGATCTCAGCCGCCATCGATACGTTCATAAATTATCTTGAGATATGTATCTTCTTTCTTTGGATGAAGATCTTTTGGACATTTGACTTGACAGACATCAATCGGAATGAAGTGTTTCATATTCTTGTGCTAGTCATGATACCGCTGGTGGTCGTGCTAGCACTTCTTAATTTAGGAACTCATAGAGCCCTTCAATTAGAGCAAACGTAGGGATGTTTTGTCGTTTGTACCTTGCTTTACGTATGGAGGCTGTCCTTAAGCTTACTTGGAATGATAACAAATCAACTGAAAATTGAGGGTAAACAGAAGGAGGTTCATTGGTATCGAATAGTAAGATTTGCAGTGATCACCGTGATTTGTATTACAAGTATTATATTTATTAAGGGTTGCACCGCGAATATTTCTTTTGGTTTAGTGGGAAACACTGAGGCATTGTTTCGCAAGGAGTTCCCATCTTTAACTGTCTTACTCCACTTTGTTCCATCTCTGATGAAATCCATCACGATATTCTCCGTGGCATATCTTTGGAGACCCAGAAAAGTCTACTCTGAACAGTTGCAAATACCACTCACTCTAATACCCAAAGGAGATAAAAGATAGTACTTATTAGAAACACAGTGATTTGGAAATGGTTTGATATCATAGGAAGATTGCAAGAGCTAGTAAATTTTTTGTATAATGAGCACACCATCTCAACCGCGCTACTACACAAGCTCTCTCTCTCTCTCTCCCTCTCTCTCTCTTTCTTTTTTAAATTCTTGCTAATGCTCATTCTAATTTCAATAAAAATAAATACAAATGTTATGTTACAGCAATGCTTTCCATGCATACCTGTACTATGAACAAGTTTCATATCACATATATATATATATATACAAATTCTTTTTTTACAGTTCAGTATGTGTGTGTGTATGTGGAGGTGTTGTCGCGGTTAGATTACATCTTCATATACGAACAAGAATATTTTTTACAATCAAGCAACTGTTTATAGGTCTCTTTCAACTTCTGTTATGCATAAGACTCTGATACTTTGGTTATATCGACAGGGGGTACAAACACTGACAATACAATACCAATGAAACTCACCTTGCAGAACCCCCCACCACACACTATATAAATATATATATATATATATACATAATACATATATATACACTACCCAAATACCATCACATGATACGATACAGGGTAACTAGATTTTTTTTAGGGGTGTCTGGGGCTCTGTGTGTGTGTGTGTGTGCGCGCTGTGTGTTGTGTTGTGTTGGAGAGAGAGAGAGCGAGAGCTGTGTTTGGAGGACCCCACCTTTTTACACCAACAAGCACACACACACACACCTGGAGTGTCGCTGTGAACATTTAAACACACCAGCATATTGTGGTAAACGTTGTTAGATGTTGTTAGATCAATACAGCAACAACAACCACAACAACAACATATACAATGAAGTCTTCTTTTAAGAGTGAGTACCCGTTTGAGAAGCGGAAGGCTGAGTCCGAGAGGATCAGCGAGAAGTTCCAGAACCGGATCCCGGTGATATGTGAGAAGGCAGAGAAGTCTGACATACCGGAGGTGGACAAGAGGAAGTACCTGGTGCCTGCGGATTTGACGGTGGGCCAGTTCGTGTACGTTATTAGGAAGCGCATCATGCTGCCCCCCGAGAAGGCCATCTTCATATTTGTGAACGACACGCTGCCTCCAACTGCGTCGTTGATGTCGCAGGTGTACCAGGAACATAAGGATAAAGACGGGTTTCTGTACGTGACGTACTCCGGTGAGAACACGTTTGGAAACTAAGAAAAAACAGACATCTCATCACCTCATCTACATTTCCCCCCCCCCCTCTCTACATTTACGTTTTGAATTACTGCCGGTCGGTAAAACTATATTTTGCTTTCTTTTATATACTACATCTATCTAGTTTTTGTTAATCCATATCTTTTTAATTGTTCTGACGTTAGTAAAATCTCAGTGAGAATGTTGGGTAGAGAAAGGGTGTGTGTGTGTGTCGTCACTCTACAGAATTATGTATATATACTACCCACCAAGTTACAATACCATGTTATCATGTTGTATTCATCAGTAGTGCTCATATATACCATGATGTGGGTTGTAAATCGTTCATTGTGATATACACCAATGCGACTAATATAAATGTAGAACAAGTCTTAGGAGGAGGGAAAGATACACAGCTGTGACTCTCGACTACTTCTACTTTTTACTTCCTTGTGCTTATTCACTGTGGTGTGTTCAGGTACATTGGGATGGGGACCTTATCTAGCAGTTGCTGAAACTCTAACCACGAAAGAGCAAGACAGTACCCCGGTCAATACAATACAGGGAATGCACAAAAAAATTACAGTATATAATACTGCTTATACAATATTTCTGTATACCACACACTCCACTACTAACACTTCTTCTTCTTGATACTGCGCTGTGCAATTATAACCACTTAACCTTCTTAACGAAAACACTGAAAGAATTAAAAACCAAAAAAAAAAGGGTTCCCCAGAACTGTGTAGATCAGGAATCAATGGTAAGACACACACTGTCACGACTCTCATAGCCACGATATAAGCAACACGCAATCGATGCTAAGTGGAATGAATGTACGGTCCGTTAGACACGCGTCTACTGGGAAGTTTGCTCTGGACAGCCGGTACAAGCTGAAATGTGGACTGGAGATACATACGCAGCTGAACACGAGGTACAAGCTGTTCTCATACTCGAGGAACATGGCTGAGGAGTTGTCCATTCGGCCAAACACCACAACGAGTCACTACGACTTGGCGTTGCCTGGCACACAGCCGAGGCTGAACTATGAAGCCGTGCTCTATGCTGCCAAGTTGGCTACCGCACTGAATTCGGATATTAACCTAGTTTCGCAGTTTGATAGGAAACACTACTTCTATGGGGATCAACCGCAAGGGTATCAAGTCACCCAACATTACTTACCGTTTGCGAAGAACGGGTACTTGAAACTTTATGGGAACTACGAAGATATCAAGGAAACGGAGAAAACCATACACATTGAACAATTACAGATTGAGCAAGACACTGGTAAATCTCAATACGGACGTTTGACTGATGCAAACAGCAACAACAACAACTCTACTCTCATCGATTTGAATAGATCAAATGTGCCGCTTATAGAACTTGTTACAAAACCTGATTTTAGTGACCTTAAACAGGTGAGGGCTTTCATCAAGAAATACCAAGACCTGGTCAGAAGACTTGAAATATCTACCGGTAACCTTGAATCTGGGTCCATGAGAGTTGACGTAAACATCTCAGTGAATGACAATGCCAGGATAGAATTGAAGAACCTACCGAACACTTCTTCTATAATGAATGCAATCAAATACGAATACCTGAGGCAAACTGGTATAATAGAAAGAGGCCTCGCTGATGAAGAATTAAGCAATTCAGAGACTAGAGGATGGACAGGCTCTGAGACTGTTAAATTGAGAAGCAAAGAGACTACGATCGATTACCGATACATGCCAGACCCCGAGCTCCCAAATATAACCTTATCTCCTGAAGTTGTATCAAAGGTACGAGGTTCCCTTCCTAAATTTTCAGATGAACTGTTGAAGGAACTGATGAGTGAACCATATAATCTTCCACTGAAAAATGCTAAAATATTATGTATTAGCGGAAATCAGAATGAAATGTATGATCATGATGAACTAAGATGGTTTTATAAGGCAGTCTGTAGTGAATTCTTAGGAACTTACCCATCAGAAAACTTAAAACTGCCTTCAAATTGGATTATTCACGAGTTTTTAGGAAACCTAAACAAACTAGAAGTGCGACTGTCGACTGTCTGCAAGATATTAACACCCCAAATTTTTAACCAGTTACTGACATATGTAAAAGAAGGACAGATTACTGGAGCTAGTGGGAAGATTCTTTTATTTTATATTGTTGATAGTATCAAGAATGGTAAGATAGTTTCCTCAGCTGTTTTGGACTTACAAGGCCTGATCAAGGAGTATGAGTTAGAAGCTGTAGAATCGATTGATACGAATGAATTAGAAGAAATCTGTAATTCTATTATATCTGAGGTGACTGACAAGAAATTTATAGAAAACTTAGTATCAGGGAAGAAAAAGAGCTCTTTGAAATATTTGGTCGGTCAAGGTATGAGATTGAGTCAAGGTAGACTAAACCCACGGAGTTTAGAAGACACATTCAAAAAAATCTTAAATATTGAATGGTAAATTTTGTAAATAAACTAAATAGCATCTATTTCATGTAATTACTTAACATATAATAGCACATTCTTGAGAAGAAATAACAGATATATTATTAAACAATTAATTAAAGAAAATTAAAGTAATATTGTTATAATGCTGACTTTTGTCATGACTAAAAAAAATTTAAAATTCAGAATACAATTTCATTATTAAAGTACCATAAACCAATTTGCTTTGTAGAAAAGATAAAAATAAAAAGCAAAAACAACAAATAAAGAAACAATTGGTTTGGCATGCGAAATACCCATGAGATATTAAAAGAAATAGACCACAGAACACAAAAAATCAAAGTTTACTTGGTCCAAATAAAAAACGCCCCAGTTAAAATAAAATAAAAATCCGATGGTATACTTATCAACAAAAACAAAACAAAAACTTAACTCCAGACGCTCATATCGTTATTCCAAATGCCAAGACGATTACCGGAGGTAGATGATGATGGTAAATCATTATTTTCCCAGTTCAGGGAAGCGGATCCATTTGGTAATGGTGACATAGAGTCGACTAAAGATCCGCTAGTAGATTGAATATTAAATGGTGAGTTTGATTTTTGATCCAAAGACGAGTTTACTGTGGACTTGCTGTTCAAATCAAAAGCCAATGATGAAGAAACTAATGGATGTTGCTTATCAGTGAAAGGGAAAGAGGATAGTCCGACGTTTGAGTCAACACCAAACGATAAATTACTGATATCTTTGGAAATTTCCAAGGAGATATCATCAATACTTCCTCTTGATTCAGTATTCATTTTTGGCATCAAATAATCGTCTAAATAAGTAGATGCAGGTGGTTTACCTATGGCTGGAAGCTGACCAGCAAAATTGTCTCCAGGTCCATAATTGAATTTTGATGGAGCCGCCTGGGGATTCATATATTCGCCAGTCGGTGTTGTGACTGAGTTACTTGCAAAAGATGGGGTCTTGAATAACTCAACGTATTCATTCTGTTGATACCCACCCTTTCCATATGGTTGAATGTTTTGACTCATTTCCTGTTGATTTGCACTCGAAGATTGGTTCTTGATATCTGATACTGGAGATGAGTTATCAAGTCTATTATTCAAACTGTAATAAAATTGAGAATAAACTTGCTTCAACTGTGATGGGCCCATAGGTTGGTTTAGCTGTTGTTGCGAATACCTACCCTTTGTTTGGTTAAAATTGTTTGCACCCGAGTTCGCAACGTTTCCATTTTTCATGTAGTTATTGAAATTACTCCTGTTAATATTATTATTGTTGTTATTGATGTTTCTGTTCTTTAAAAAACCCAAATTATCAACAACCATCTGGCTGTGAATATTCTTCATGTTATCTGCCCGCTGTTGGGTTGTACGTAACTTTCCCTTGTTAGGATTGTTTAGTTTATGACGCTGATATTCTATAAGATATTTATCCATATCCTCGTTTTGGGATAAAAAAGGTACGCTTATAATTTTACCAGGCATGATTGCGTCTATTTTTTTTAGAATGTTGTAGCAATTGTCTGTATATCTTCCTATCGGTTTTTATCCAAACTAATATCCTAATATTTCTTCTAAAAGAGTATCCAATTCAATTTTAATATATCCGTTCTAATTGTAAATTTAATTCAAATATTGTATTATTATTTTATTTCCTTCTTCAAACTTAATACCTGAATGACGATAAAAACAAAAACAAATACCAATATAGTGAAAAAGCTCCAATTTCTCGGGGAAAAAAAAAAACCAGCTTATACCTTGAACCAGTTAGGGGAGAATACCAAAGCGATCAACTAATTACCGCTTTTAAATCAAATCAATTCACAGCCTTTTTTATGATCCTCATCTCATCAATTTACTAATTTTTTTTTACATACCAAATTTTGTTTAAAAAAATTTTTTTCTTCGTCCACGGCTGCGTGAAAAAAAATTGAAAACCCGAAAAAAACAACAAAGGCAACATCGATGCGATGCGATGCCCTGGATTGATTCAAAAATTGACAAACCGGTCTTTGGGATAGCCATATTCAGATCTTTTTATGGTTTGATAATTGGTCAATTCAAACACATAGAGAACTAATTGATTTATTAGAAAAAAAAAAAAAACAATAAAAAAAAGAAGAAGTAGAAACGTAATGGAAAAACAATTTTTTTTGGAATATGTAGACCTCTTTGCTGTCCTTGATCATCCCAGCATAACTTACCAACACAGATATGTTTACAGTTCTTGATGATAATCTAGATTTGTATTTGATTTATAATCTTGTAGTTGAAAAAAAATTAACTGTCAGAGAAGAAATTTCGCTAGTTCTTTTTTGGTTTTTCGATTGTAATTCTTGGTCTCATTTGGTTTATTGCGATTAGTAACAATAACGACGCGTTTAAACCTACCAGTAGGGCACTGGCTCTAGCATTTGGTGGATAGGAGTTCCAGCAGTATTCGTGGGCACCATACCATGCGACACCAAGTACCATTGGAATTCTAGACCAAAATAAGAGACATGGCAGTGTCCAGTGGTACCATGAGAGAAATTGGTAGTGTAGAGAACGAGAGAACATAATACCAATGAAATTTGAAACGATCAACAGGAATGGGACCACAAAGCGGTTATCAGTAGCAATAGTACGTTTGAGTGGGGACTTTAGCGACTTCATTGCGTCAATTGGAATTCTTGGATATATAAATAGGATCATGGCCACAATGGCGATAAATTGAGAAGATAACAGAGCTGTGTGGAATACTCTGTCCTGGAATGCTTCTTCATCAAGGAATTGCCAGTTGATACTCCATTTATACATGAACTGTCTGCTGAAGTCGAAGGCGCCTTTCAAGTATTCGTTAGGATATTCCTTCAGGAATGGTAGTGCGATAAGAACTTGCCAAACGAGAATTGTTATTACTGACAGAACGCAATCTAAGAGACAACCCTCTGAACACAGATATATACCAACCAGGAAACCGGGAAGATATAGCAATGCATTCATTTTAATTGAGATGGCGATGCTATATGTGAAAGATACCATGATAGAGAATATTTTTGAGTAACCAAATACTTTATTTGATCTCATTGTAAATAGAGCCACAGTGATAGCCATGAAAAGGGTTGTGAAACAGTCATTGAATAGTCTTAGTACATAGATAGAATGTAGTCTCTTGGATAAAGAAACGAGTGCAACACACCATGGTGGTAACTCAAGAGTAAAGTAGCAAACGTATTGTACCAGCAAGGAAGCTAGATAGAGATACCGAAATATGTGTTGACCCTTTTCGATGTTGTCCATTCCATCAGTGAAATAATTTAAAATTCTGTAAATGAAGACATGACCTGCTGGGTAAACCAAAGGACCAGTGCCTCCTCTAATCTCCATGTAATTGTAATTACCGTCCTCATATATCATGGCAATTTGTTCCATATAGGCTTTGTAGTCAATTTCCGTGTAAGGAATACCTTTGATAACCAACTTTAACAAGACTGACTCAAGCAAGAATAAAATCGGCATGGCAATTCTATTTGCATCCGGTGAAAAGATCATATAATGAATCCCATCTTTAATGTCTTGAAGAGGAGTAAAAGGAGGTCTAACAAACTCCTTCTCCTCCTTAATTTGAGCGGCCGTTGTTGTGTCTTTATGCTCAGTCATGGTCTGGAAACTTTAAAAAGCACAAACACCTTGTGAAACTGAAGTATATACCCTCTTTTGTAAGGGTTAAATTAGAAAAAAAAAATTCCTTTGAGAAGATTAATAGCACTCAATTGGGTGAAATCCTGGTATGAGAATCAGTATTTTATATCAGTTTACTTCTAAATATATAGATATGTTATTGCATTCAATAGTTGCCAACACAGTTTATTCTTTGTAATTTTTTAATTTTTTGCAAATTTCCACATTTTCAAAGTAGGGGAATTGAAAAATAAAAACGAATTCATCAAAATGTGAAGAATATCAGAAATATATATTTAATTTGAAAATATATATATATTATCGGGGGGTGATTTCCAATGTTACAAGTTTTAACTCGAATGTATATATTGTCTATGAAAAATGTCTATTATAAATGTGAATAGTTAATATTTTGAAGTTTGCAATTAGCAATGCAATGCTAGGAGCTATATTTTTTTTGTTTCTTTTTATGCAAAAATATGATTAAGTTTATCACAACTCAAACTTTGTACCTTAGTTGTAAGGTCTCTCTTGCTTTATACTTTTGTTGTAAGGTCCCTTCCTTTATACTTTCGTTGTAAGTTCTCTTTCGATTTCATCCAACTTAGAGTCAATGTCCGTTACATTCAAGCCTATCAGTCTCTTGTATTTGTTTATCTTTGTAGAAGATGTTGATCTACATCTCTCGTCTCTGATCTTGTGCATCATTAGTCTACGCTTGAACTGTAACACAGACAGTTCAATGGCGTAATTCAAGGAGGCTTCGAGGTCTTCGACACCGTTTGGACGATCTGAATCTACCTTTGACTCCTCTCTTTGAATTAACATTGCCAATCTCAAGGCTTGTGAGTTTTCCATACCTTGAGTGAACATTTCATTGGTTTGTTGAACAACATTTCGCAGATGGTCTGTACTTTGTACCAATTCGGTATGTGATTCTACACCATCGGATTCCTTCAAGTTATGAAGCAATGCTTGTTTTTGTTTTGTTGTAGATTCTAAATGTACTTCAATTTCTTCAAGTGCCTTCTCTGAAATATCAATCTCGTTCTGGTACTTGAGAAATTGTGTTTTCAAACCATCCACCAAAGTCGATGCAGTGATACCAATTTTATTAGCTACATCACATACATCATACTTTGATGGCTCTGGAGAGCCCTTATTCTCGTCATTGAACATTGCGCCTGAAGGTGAAGCCATGATGTCCATAATTGGGACCGGATTTTTCAGATTAGATGAAACATAAGTACCGTTCACCGGATGTAATTGTTGTTTTCTAGGAGATAAAGGTGAATCACCTAAGATCTTTATTGGCGAAGTCTTGGTGTGCTTTATTACCGATGAAGTGACTAAGGATTCCATTTGAGATAGATCATCCATGATGGTATGAAGTCCAGTTGTGTCTTGAGTGTCTAACAAATTAGAGTCATGCATATTATTGATTTTGGGAGTAGAATATTCTTCATTCTTATCGTGAGGGTTTCTTCCGTGAGGTGTACCTGCATCCATACTTGAGAACCCTTCCTCGTTGTATCTCTTCTTTTCCTTTTTCCTGTTATTCTCTTTTGATTGGAAGTAAGGGTGTTCTGTATTTGTTTTTGGAACACTAACAGGTCCTCCAAGAGTATGGTTCATCATGTTCATTGGTTCTTGATTTTCATCATTAAAGTAGTATTTGCCTTTTTCATCGGAGACACCGCTTGAAGGGGCAGTAGGTAATGCTGCCGAAGACGTTGGAGGAACCAGGTTGTATCTGGTTAGGATCAGTGATGGTGTTTCATTGTTAAAATTGCTGATAGTCATGGAGGCGCCCAATTGGCACAACTTATTGCAGAGCTGTAAGTTTAAATTCAAAGCAGCCAAATGCAATGGAGTGTTACCCATGTTGTCTTGGTAGTTCAAGCACATACGCAGTAAATTTTCATCACCTTGTGCGAGACTTTGAACTATGTCATCTAGATAACTTATGATAACTTTAGGGTCCTTTGTCTTGTTGACACTCAATTCGACTAAGTAGTGAAGCGGGAGTCTGCCATTTTTATCAGGGGTTATCAAACAGATTTTTAGCAACGCTATCAACTCAGGAAAAGC
Organism: Nakaseomyces sp. UFMG-CM-Y6046; assembly: GCA_030571395.1. Taxonomy (NCBI): domain Eukaryota; kingdom Fungi; phylum Ascomycota; class Saccharomycetes; order Saccharomycetales; family Saccharomycetaceae; genus Nakaseomyces; species Nakaseomyces sp. UFMG-CM-Y6046. The sequence goes on along the minus strand of JAJLXT010000033.1, from coordinate 70,992 downwards.
ACCATTTTTATAGCAATTGTTGTAGAAAACCGCTTTAGTAATACAGTTGAACCCTTGTGCATTACATTGAAGGGCGTTTGCATTGAGTCCGATTAATAATTTGACCAAAGGAATGTTTGCCATAGCTGCAGTCCAGTGCAGAGGTGTGTGACCTTGGTCATCGATTTGGAAATTAATGTTCAAATGTGTTGGTGGATGATATAGACCAGATGGTAAAGAGTACCCAGGTCTCATTGCATTTTCTTCGGATGATAGCACCTTCAACAGCATTTCTTTGTACTTTTCGATCTGTGTGTAATCATCTTCTTCCTCCTGGATACTCATGTTGTATTGCAAGGAGTTGTTATCACCGAAGCCATACTGGTCAGCCATATTTGAAGTATTGTAATTGTAGTTTTCATTAACCATCTGGTAACCATGTCGTTGTTGCATGGCATTTTGATCCTTAGGTATTTTATATGGTGTAGTTGACTCATCGGATTTCACTTTTCTCTTTCTATACTGCCTTTTCACCGGTTCATGAACGAAGTTCCCCTTCCCATGCATATTCTCTCTATCATCTTCTGGTATGTTATCCAAGAACTCGACCTCGTTAAGGTCCTTAGCCTTTTTACCCTTGGATCTCTTGCGAGCTGTTTTTTGCGTCTTGGACATATCATTCACGGTGATGGATGGTACATTGGATTTGCTATTAACATTGTTCATGTGCTGATGAGAGTCCTGACCTTCTGGAACGAACGGAACGAACGACGTGAACCCTCTTTGTTTCTGGTTCTTGTCGTTTTGAGATGAGACGTTCGTTGGTACGGGATAAAATTGTAAGGGTTTCTGTGTAGCCGAGTAACCATGAGCCATTGGTGTTTCGTTGCTTTTCATCTGCGAGATAGCAGAGTATGAGGCATTGATAGTGGCATCTGTGTCACCCATGTGGTTCATGTCAAATTCGCTAGTGGGCACCGACGAAAGATGTGATTGTTGTGGTGTTCTGAACACCATATTTTGAAGTGGACTCGGGTTAGCCTGTGTAGCAGCGGCAGCAGCGGCAGCCGCGGCAGCAGCCTTCTTGCCTCTCTTGGTGTATGATGTCGACAGTTTACTCGCCGAGTTGGCGTTCGGCTTCTTCGGCGTCTTCTTGTAACTCGAGGGTGACGTAATCTTGGTACCTGGCGAGGTCTTCCTCAGCACCGAGTTCTTGTGTCTCTTTGGCGGCGGGTTGTTCGGATCGAGCTGAAACGACAGTATGGTGTTCACCACGGGGTTATCGATCTTGTACTTCTCCCTCATGAACCTCGCGGCCTCAATCGGCACCCACGTCCCTTGGAACCGCCCGTACCCACCTTGCACCTTCTCGTGCTTCATATTCGTCGACTCCTTCTCCAGAATCTTCGTCCTCTGCGTCTTCGAGAACTGCGCAATCTTGAAAACCTGCGTCACGTTAATCCAGTCGTCCACGGTCCTCCTCATCACGATATTCGACTCCTGCCCGCGAATATAACACTCGTACACGTCCGTATCCGCATACGTAGCAATCTCAATTATCGGCGCCATACCAGACGTAGTATCCGCAGCAGCAGCCAACGCCGTCGGTATAGTACTCATAGGATGAGCACCAATCATCAAATAATTCGGATCTGCCATTATTTCTTTTTCTTTTTCTACTTCTACTTCTTCTTCTTCTACTACTACTACTCTCTCTCTCTCTCTCTTTTAATGTACTTTTTACCGCCGTTATAATGGAACTTCTTTTGTTTGCAGCCGTCAACTCAAATCTACAAACTCAATCTCTCTCTATATACACAATCGCCTGCTCTTTCTCTCTCTTTCTCTTACAATTCCTTGAATAGTACGTAAATTAAGCTCCCAGGGTTCTTATAACCATACAAGTTAATACAATATCTTGTCGTCACTTTTTTGTGAAGGGGCAGCAACCCATTTCTCTCGCTCATTTTTTTTTTTTTTTTCTTTGACCTCCCCACCAAAGAAAGAAAATGCACTGTAGATCTGTACCACCCCCACGGATGTTTCTAAGGCTGTCTTTCTTTTTTTCTGGTTCAACGCGTTTTTTTTCCTTTTTTTTTTTTTTCTGTCAGGCCCTGTGCTTAAAATGACCCTGCCCACAGATTTTATTTTTTTTCTTTCCCTAACGCGTCAGCTCTCTTTCTCTCTCTCTCTGCGTGTGTATTCCCCCGTGGGGGGTGGGGAAGGCAGAGCTATTTAGATTTCCTATTCGGGTATTGTTATATGTCGTGGTGTGTGATATCGTATTAATTTATATATATATATATATATATATATATATATATATATGTAGTTGTCTATTGGTGGTATATCCCTTGGACTAGTGCTGGCTGGTCTTCGTCTTCGGAAGTTGCATTCATTTCTACGTGGTCGGAGGTGTATGGGTCTAGGATGTCGTTGTCGTTGTCGTCTTGTGAGGGAGATAGTTGTGGGTGGGTGTTGAAGTGGGTTGCTAGCTGGGGTAGCTGGCAACGGTTCAGCACGCGTTGCCAGCAGTCTCTGTTGATCAGCATGTCTACGTACTCGTCAGGGAAGGTTTTGAACTGGGCAAGCAACAAGTTGTCGAGAGTTTTTTCGTTGTTTACACTTTCCCTGCTCATAGCCAGCAACTCTACAAGGGCGTGCCATTGCAAGCTGGAGCCGTAGTTGGCAAACATTACGCAGTTGAGGTACGCTACTTGCAGCTCGCCGAGGTACGCACTCAGCGACCCTGCCAGTGTCGGGAGAACGACCTCGAACAAGTAGTACGACTTGTCGTAGAAATCGTGCATCATGTGGTCAGGGCGTATCGCGGCTTTGCTCTTGAAGTTTATCATAGTATAATGTAGCACCGGTGAAGTTGAAGTCAGATGGGTCTCACCACCTACCATTGCCGTCTCAGCTTCTGTACTCATTGACGAATCCATGAAAGCCACGTGAGCTGTTGACGATGACGACGACGACACACCGTATATCCTGCATATGGTGTTCCAGCGTACGTAGCTGGTAAGCTCGTGCCATGTATCGTTCTCGTCTATCTGCGGGTACTGTATCAACAGCCCTCGCTGCTGGAATTCACTGAACTTGGCGTGATACCGGGTCTCGTCCATATCCACGTCCACCTCATACAACTCAGTACCACTATTGTACTGGCAATAGTAACGGTACCCAGGACACAGCCAGTAGCCATATCTCACCCCGCCCTCGGTCTGGAAATGCAGCAGGTCCACCTCCGTGGAACCACTGTTGATGCTGTGGATACCTCCAAACGGCTGCCCACCATTCACGTGGAACGAGAAGTGGTTGATACCTACATCCACACCTTGTTCAACAGCACCAAACAGAACATGGTACATTACTTGTGCACAGACTGATTTCACCAGTGTGATGACGAAACTATATTTGGTATGTGTGTGTGTATGTGTGTGTTTTTAAAACCCTAATTGCTTAGCCAACTTTATCTCTAGTGCGTGTTTGTGTTTGTGTGTGTTTTTCATTGTAGGGCATCGCAGGTTGTACGGGTATTTCTGTGGGAGAACCAACTGCAAAAAAAAATTTTTTTTCTTCACCTCGATGAGTTAGTTGATGTGAAAAAAAAAATTTTGTATATAAGCAGGGTACAAAATCAATAAAATTTCTTTAAAGTTTTAATGTTGCAATGATATCTTTCTAATTGAAAGACAAGTAAGGTGGGATGGGATGACGTATGGTGTCGTGGAAGTAATTTCTAGGTATTTGTGTAATTGTGAGATCACGGTTATGTTTTGATACGTTTTTTTTTTATATCCCATGCGACTATTCATTATTCTTCCCTCTTTTGTTTATTTATGCTTTATTATTATGATGAGAAAAAATATTTACACAGACCTGTACTGAGATCTCTTTTTTTGAGCCATGCAGATAACTATATTATTGCCTTTTTTTCTGACCTTAAAAAAAATAAACAGTTGTAGTATTAGTAGAATGTTTTGTATTGTATATTCGCACTGAGAGAGAGAAAGAGAATTTCTCTATTAACGATAGTATCAATACGATCCACGCAATAACAGTATTCTATCCATGCAGTAACACTATCATGTCCATGCAATTACACTATCTTATCGATATGCCAATAGCTGCATGCACATAATGTTCTTAAAAAAGAAACCTGTTATTCTTATAATTAGTACATAGTATATGCGAAGAGAATTGTAGTTTTTTTAGTTTTTTGATATAATTTTTGTATTTTATGGTTTTATTATATAGATATGGTGAAAATATGATGAGATAAAAAGATATAACGTGCGTGTATAACAGACTTTTTTACAGAATGTTTTTAAAGAAATAGTAAAGTGAAAAAAATATGTTAAAATATTAGTTTCTTTATTTCTTAGCAGTCAATCTTCTCAAGTAGAAGGCCAATTCTTCACCTTCCAAGATGTAACCATCACATCTACCGGATTGACCTGGTCTAGAGGAGATACAAGCGTACAATCTACCAGCAGTGAATTGAGAGTCGACAGCGGCTTCAACCTTAGCGTTAGCAGCTCTGGCGGCCCACTTTCTCTCAGCACTCTTAGATGGCTTGGCGACTTCTTCTTCCTTCTTCTTCTTACCTAGAGATTGACCGTAGTGAGCTTCGTACCATTGCTTGAATGGGGTAGCATCAATTTGGACAATAGCGGCCTTGGTCAAAGTGTTGGTTCTGACCAATTCGTTGTTAGATGGATGGTAGACGACACCGGCAATTCTGGTCTTCTTGGCAACACCCTCGGAAGCCCAGGAGAAGTTACCAGTTTCAATTCTCAAAGCTCTGAACTTCTTGTTACCACCTCTAGTTCTGACAGAGTGAATTCTCTTGGCACCAATCTTGGTGTTAGCTGGTTGTCTACCCAATTCGAACTTTCTCTTCTTTCTGAATTGAGCACGCTTAGCACCGGTGGCGGCTCTCTTATGACGAGAATCACGAGAAATACCCATTTTGATGACTGTTGATAATATTGTCTTTTCTATTATTTATCGCAATGGAAAAGAAAATTTTTATTTCCTTCAAATAAAACAGTTGCAATAATTTAAATAAAAAAAAGATTAATTGTTAGTAAACTTAAGATCTTAGCTTTGTATATTTGTTGGAATTATTATCTTTATAATGCAGTAGCAAAAATCCTTCCAATGTAAGGCTGTATTGGATTTTAATCTTCAATCTCCAAAAAAAAAAAAACTTATAGGTTCTCTTCATCGCTTTCATTTTTTTGTTTTGATTCCTCAATAAACCATTCTGCCATTGCATCTTCATCATATATCTAGTTCTCCCCATATTCTATATTGTTTCAATATATCATTACACTCGTTCTCTGCTTTTTGCTTTCTATTTTTCATTGCTGGATTGCCAATCATTTGCATAATAATAATATCCTCATTTTGCGTATCGCTAATTGTAGTTAAACATACATTATTGTACTGGTGTTTTCTTGGTCTGTATCGATCTTAAAGTGAAAAGAAGATAAAATTTAATGGAAAATGCATAAATATTGAAATATTTCAAAAAAAATGCATACAGGTAGTAAAAGTTATTTTTTTTCCTTTCCTTGGTAGAACAAGTGTTTAGCGATGGGGGTCGCTCACTCACTCTCTCTGTCCCTCTCTCTCACTCACGCTGTGTGTGTGTGTGTGTGTGGTTTGTTTCGCTTCTCAGAGAATTGGCTGTAGCGGTGTTGGTGGGGGGGAGAAGGGAGGAGGTGAGCGTAGGTTTAGTTGGATCAGAAACTTTCGGTAGCAGGCCCTCCCTGCCCCGGGTCTCTGTCTCTCTCTGTCTCTCTCTCTGCCTAGACAGAGAGTATGTGTGAGGTGTGGTAGTAGCGTTCCCCTTCCCTATCCCTTCCCCTCCTCTCCCCTCCCTAGCCTAAACCCTGGGTCCTCTCAGCCTACACTTCTCTGCCCTCTCTCTCCCACTCCCCCACACCTCCCCAGCTGCACTACACTAAACTTTTGGAAACATCAGAAAGAAAAAAAATACTAATAACTTGTTTTCCCTATTTAGGAAGTATGCTGGGTAACTCACTTCACACCAAACACCAACACACTATAACACGATTTGTGGATGTACGGATGTTATAATGTACATATACACGAAACAGTCACAAATAAAAATAATGCCGGGTTACCAAGATTTTCCTTTTCTTTCTTTCTTTCTTTTTTTTGGCTGCAGTGGGTGGCATGAAAAAAATATTTGAAATTCTTCTTGCGATGAGCTTATTGCTATTTGTTTAAATATATATTGAATCATATTAAGCCCTTTTCCTTCCTTCTTCTTTTTATTTTTTTTAAGGGAAAGAGGAAGTTGGAAAGATAATGTTTGATTTATCTCAGTTGTACAGTAGTTTGAAAGAAGATAAGATGTCGACATATGACCAGATTGAAATAGAGGATATGACCTTCCACCCAGAGGCCCAGATGTTCACATACCCTTGTCCATGTGGCGACAGGTTCCAGATCTTGCTGGATGATATGTTTGATGGTGAAGCGATAGCTGTGTGTCCCAGCTGCTCTTTGATGATAGACGTTGTGTTCGACAAGGAGGATTTGAATGAATACTACGAAGAAGCCGGGATTGCACCACCACAGCCTATTGCTGCTGCATGAAAAAAAAAAAATCTCACAGAAAGAGAAGTTTAAAATACATTTTATATAAACCCCCACTGTATACTATTAACTCGTTGTTTCACAAGAGAGATAAATAAGAAGCAAAACTTTAATATTCATAAACCGTTATAGACAACTAACCCTTTTCAACACCGCTAGATCCACACCAAAACAAAAAAATGTACGTAAAAAAGAAAATAATAAAAAGGGCCGTACAGAACAATCATGTTGACATAAACGGAGTTATTGATTTCGTTTTTTGCATATATCAACTAGTTATGTAAGATTATGTGTGCTTGCTACGTTTCTTTTTTGCCACGATTTTTCCAATCTTATCGACGTAAGGAGGTTTTAATACCTTGTTTTTTGAAAAGAAAATTACATTTGCATTAGTAGATCGTAAAGTAAGGAAAAACAATTTGCACAAGCTGATTTAAATAAACGTTCTTTAATCTTTGATGTTAAATGTGTGTGACTGATCAACAACTGTTCTATGAAGGTACAAACAAGTTCACGTTAATACATGTCACGTATTACGAAACCAATATTGTTAACCATATTACTCGTTAGAGCACCAAGTCTGCTCGATAATGTGAGGTTAACGTAGTCTGTGTCAAGTAAAATTAAATGTTGAAAGGGGGTTCATGAACAGAATACCTCTCAAATTTTTGGAGTTATTTGTGAGGGCTCCCACTATGGCTATTTTCTCTGAGAACAAAAGGTATCAATCAAGTGACCCCTTAATCGTTACTTTAAATAACTCTCTATTACAATTTACACTATAGAGATACTTTAAATATAGTTAACCAGTTTTATATATCTAATAATATACTCACTATAATCGTTATCTTAATCTTCATCCTTTGATACGTTACCAAATTATGGAGAAATCAATTTGAATGCTCTAATCATTTAACCACGATCAACATAATTAATCCACAATAAAGGATCCATAGAGATCCGGTAGCAATGTGCTTAGTTAGCATATTTCAGGCTAGTCTTTTTTGAACACAACGGCGATAAAACGGAACACACATTGAAACCAACTTTGTGAGCAAAAACTGATGTTCTAAAATATGGGGATTCAAAATCAAAAACAAAAGAGCTATCTACAAGGTAACAGAATTATATATCAAGTGACCGTCGGTAGTAGACTTACCGGAATCGACGTGACCAATAACGACTACGTTAATGTGTTGCTTGTCCTTATCCATTGTTAATTGCTTGTCCTTATCCATTGTTAATTGCTTGTCCTTATCCATTGTTAATTGCTTGTCCTTATCCATTGTTAATTGCTTGTCCTCACCCATTGTTAATTGCTTGTCCTCACCCATTGTTAATTGCTTTTCCTCACCCATTATTAATTGCTTGTCCTCACCCATTGTTAATTGCTTGTCCTCACCCATTGTTAATTGCTTTTCCTCAACCATTGTTAATTGCTTGTCCTCAACCATTGTTAATTGCTTGTCCTCAACCATTGTTAATTGCTTGTCCTCAACCATTGTTAATTGCTTGTCCTCAACCATTGTTAATTGCTTGTCCTCAACCATTGTTAATTGCTTGTCCTCAACCATTGTTAATTGCTTGTCCTCACCCATTACTAATTGTTTGTTTTCACCCATTGTTAATTGCTTGTCCTCAACCATTGTTAATTAGTGTTATTTTCTGTACTATGTTATCTTCTAGAAGGGAAGAAAGAATGAGAAACTTTCTATAAGAGAACAACTGAAACAACAAACCATTCCCTCTAAAACGAAAAATCAAGAAAGAAAGTAAGATCTTTAAATAATATTCGAAAAACCTTGAAAAAATAAAAATTTGATAAATATTGTGTTCAAATACACCATTGGTGATGATGAAGGAATGTATAGGATTGTCATATTAATACTATTAACTTAAAACTAAGTAAAGTTCTTAAACCCAAAAAGTAGTCTGTCCATAAAATCAAACATAACTATGCAGTTACAAGAGACACAAATAACTGATATACGCTTGCATTTTCAATATTTAACATTATATTTGGTTGATTTACCACCAAGTGTAAAAACATACAGTTGTCCTAGAATCTAGCAGCTCAAAACAGAAAATTATTAATTGTATCAAAAAATGTTGATGCGATCAATTCCCAATACCTGATAGTGAAGACAATTTCAAATACATTTTGTGTAACCAATAACTTTTTTCCCCGTATTTCCTCTGAGGTTGATTGATAGCATAGATAGAGAGTGAATCAAATTCTCTAGCATAAAGGGTAATGCGGACTTATCAGGAGACAACATGATCTTGTTAACAGAATTCGAAAATTGTAGTCAAATTATTATAACAACATCGACTACTAGTCAACAAAATGTATTAATAATTTGCCTTACATGTATTTAACTTGAAATAAATAAAAACAATTGTAATAACAAAAAGGTTTCATCCAAAAAACTTTCCCTTTTTATATGTGTGGGAAATATAGAGGAACTATATAAAAGTTGGGGGTATTGAGAATTATTGAAATAATAAGATAGAACATTGTGTGTAATTAAAGATAGTTTGAGATACTGTCTATTAGTGGGGTAATTCCCTTTTTAGGAATAAAGGGGGTACGTTGAAATCTTAATTTCAAATAATCAATTTTGATTGATCCATAATCAGACCATTATCCGTAATCACCATGTACGGTATATATTATGAAACTGTTCTGGTGTAGAGTGTGGCTCAAACGAGAAGAATACCCTCGAATGACAGGGTTTCAACGATAGATGTTTTTTATTGTACACTATTTACACGGCCACCAGTTCTTCTCAAAGAAAGTTGGATCACAGATCGTTATACTGCACTTGCATAGCATTGAAATAACATTTATCAAGTTGTGGAAAGACTCCCAATACTAGTGACCACAATGAAAAGAAAAGTGTAATTAGTAAACGTTAGTCTAGATAGTGTTGATGGACTAAGTTGCCAATATCTCTAAATATTAGGAGCATTCTAAACTACCCATACCATCGTGTCCCTAAATTAGACACATACGGCTGAAATTTGTATAAGCAAAAAAATCTACTAAACGTAGCGTACAAATTTCAATAAAGAAAATAAAAGAACAAGAGTGCTGCGGTCACTAACACTAAATGGAAAGTAACCAGAATATTTGGAGTTAAAATTAGAAATAACAGAAACTATCTATATTTCCAATTATTATTCATTAGTTATAATAATTTGGCAAATGATCGGAGCTTTTATCCAATCTATAGTATAGTATATGTTTCTTGAGACCTTTATAGGAAGCTGTAAAGTTTTCCCGTAAAAATGATAATCACTTATAAATTGAAATACAGTATCGAATATTGCATTAAGTTATAGTCATAATTAATATCGCTCATTAGAATACTTAACGTATATACGTAGTCTTACAATAAATAAACTCGTCTAGAAAAAAAAAATCGTCATCTATAAACAGTTAAGAAACAATATGCTGTTATTGTTTTCTTTCATGAACATATGCAGGCATGTGAAATAAAAATAAAATAAAAACAAAATGTCCAATAATGCTAAAACCAAATCAGAAAAGTCAAGAGTTAAAATCAACCCCTCATAAAACTAAACAGTCTAGATTTCCTCTTGTTAGATTTAGACCTTTTCTCATTTTCAACATCCGATGATACTACTATCTCAGGTCTAGCCTTTTTAGGTAGTTCGCTAGGTACTGCACTAAGTGTCCCGCCGTTGGTGTTAGAAATCATCTCTTCATCTTCATCCTCTTCCTCTTTAATCATCTTCGGTGGTCTAGTTCTTAGCCAATCGTCATACTCAATTAAGCCATTGATGTTCGATTCATGATCAGTCTTGATGGTATTTTCACCAATCTCCTTATAAAATAAAACGTAAGCAGTTGACATAGTACTCTCGTTTCCGGTAAATTGCAACACAGAGCTTTCACTGATTGCCTCCACAGTTTCGTCATCGAACAATAGCCAACCGAATCTATCATGTTTGCATAGTGAGATATAATGACCATGTTGTGGTCCACCTCCCATATGAACAACAATTCCGGCTAGCTCATATCTTTTTGAGATGGAAGGGTTGAAAGTTGAACAAACATCGAGCTCTAATGGGTAATAGATCTTATTAAACAGCTTAATATTAGAATTTTGCACTTCTGAATATTTAAATCTCTTCAAATGCAAAGCCAAAGTCTTTGGTAATTGTTTTAGACCTACAACTCTCTCAGCTTCCTGCAACCCACAACATTCATCACAATAAAATTTATTTGGACCTTGTAGCATTTCCTTCTGATGGAAACTTTGAAGGATCGATTGGATATCAATTTCTTCATCATCTTGAACCTCAATAGGGAAATCAAGAAATGGTTCATCCCTAGTGGTAACATTATCACAAGTCAAACATTTAATTCTATTTGTTAAAGTTCCTTGGAATACATCATTAACAAAGTTTTTTGTGGTTTTACTGTTTCTTCTATTTCCATCTGTTTTATCAGCTAACTTTTTTATATCATTATTGGTACGTTTGTCCAAGTAATCACTCAATTCATTCAACAAAAAATTTAAAAACTCATGAGCATCCTGATGCATCATAGAGCTGAATAATACATTCTCCCTTTTAAGCATTTCAATGAATGCCGTTGGAGATACTACACCTGTAAGATATGAATGCTCCGTAATGCATTCAAATATATCCTTCAAACCGCTGTATAGATGTTCTTCTGAAGATTCATTAACATGATGATCAATGTTAATAATTGGTCCACTTATCAAAGCAGACTTCTTCCTCTGCTCGTTACTCAAATGTTCAGATTTCAAGTGGATATTATTTTCCATGATTTGTTGGCTTCTCTCTACTAAAAATGAGGAAGGATAGTTTCTACCAACGATGACCCTTTTAGTGTGTACCTTGTCCGTTTTATCTTCTTTGAGATCAGGAGCATTAGAATGTATTGCGGGATCATCATTATTGTGAACTTCTGTTTTATCTTTATTAGGCTGTTGTTCATTATGAGCAATACCATTCAGTGGCATGGTGTCATTTAAATTATCCGTTGAAGTTCCATTATCATTAGGTTGAACCAATCTTTCCGAACTGGTGGCACCAAACATTTTGCTATGGTTTGGTAAGGTACTCCGTGATCTATCTGAGGAATTAACTGATAGTATTGGTTTATTTGTGTTCGTACTATTCGACGCTACTGACGGCACAACACTGATAGCCGATGTTGACTGTCTTATAGCTGGTGGACATTTATTATTAGTTTGATCCGAGTTAGGTTTGGTATCAAATTGATCCTCTGAGTAGTATTTTGGTTTTAACCCTATCATCTCAGTCTTCCTCTTCCTGGTTCCACTAGCCGGTTTTTCAGGATATGCAAGTATATTTAGTCTGAACTCAGGTAGGTTGTATAAGCACTGGAGCACAGAGTTACAGTAACATGTGTTTCCAAAGTTTTCATAACCAAAAACTTTGTTAGAACCATCTCCATATGGGGTCAGGTCATTTTTATCAGTCGTTAATATCGGCATATGACCGTGCAGTTCTTGGGGAAGACTCTCCTCCGAAGAGTTCGAGACAGCGAAATTACTGCTCAAATTACTGTGGGTAAATTCCATTACCGGTGGTTCTACAACTCCTAGCTTAATGTTATTTCCTTGAATATTGCCAAACGAGTCCTTCCTATACTCAACATTACTGGTGGTTCTAAACGGTCCATTACCATTATTGTTGTTACTTGGAACAGATCTAGACACGGTAGCAGAGTTACTCCTACCATTAAACCCTTTCAAATGTGTATCATCTCGGATCGGTGTCACAGGTGCAGACTTCCCATTGCTTTGCTTCTTTTTAGAAGAAGGCAACCATTTCTTCAACATAATCGGTATTATCCTTACTTTTCTCCTCTCACTAGTTCAAATTAAATTGTAAATACTTGACAAGGAACCAAAAAACAAAAAAAAAAAAGGGGAGCCAAGAATATATATCTCTTTCTGTTTGTATTTTTATCCCTCTCGTTCTTCTTCCCCCTCAATATAAACCCAATACTATTATAATCTAACGACCAGTTAAATACTTTATTGTATTCTACACCACCCCTTCTTCAGAAACAATCAATATTGTACTATCAAAAATAACGCGCTTTCCTCCGTGTGTTCAACCCCTGCTAAAAATTTTGCAATCTAAAAAGAAAACAACAACCTATTATCTGGGAGAATTAGCTTTCTATGTATATCTTGTTGTGTGTCCTTTTATAATCCTTATTAGAAACTAAAAATATAAAGTCTAGTCTTTGAAAGATCAAACAAACTAATGAAATAACCCCCCTCTTCGAGTTGTAACGCCTCCCCCCGCACCGGTTTTTCGGTTCTTAAAAAAAAAAAAATTAAAAAAAAATTTTTTATAGCGTTGAAAATAGTATATCATATTATAAAATTCGATATAACAGACAACATAGTCATTAATTATCAAATATTGTAATAAAATCATTGGAAATTAAAAAGTATTGCTTGTATTTACTAGATTTCATCTGATCAAAATACATTACCAGAAAGAATTGGGAGATAAAAAAAAAAATTATAAATAAAAAAATTATATTTTAAAGAATAATAACAATAACAAGATTTCTTGCTCTTTTTTTTTTTTTTTTTTTTTTTTAAATATTATAGTACATTAAATAATGATCTTCTTCGTCTTTATTTTTCTTGTTCTATGGTTCATTTTTTTCTTAGAAAGGAAAATAATATTGTCCTTCTTTTCTTCCAAATAATTACAAGTATTATGCATAAAAAAAAAAAAAATTACGATAAAGAATATTAAAATTAAAACATTATCAAATGCTTTTTCTTTTGCTTTTTTTTTTTGTCGTTAAAATTTTGGCTCCATATTCATGTCGAGCCACCCAAAGAAATCATCATTGCCAAGGTTACCTTCAATCCAACCAGCACTTTGTTGCTGGAAAAAATCTGAGAGTTGGTTTAGTTGTAACCTGCTATTGGTTGGAAGTAACTCTTCGGATTTTTGTTTACCATTGCCATCTTGGTTGCCATTGTTGGTGTTAGAAGCCAACGCGCTCCAATTGGCCAACCCTCCCAGGTCTTTGAAACTTTTACCATTTTTAGGAATCTCTGGAACTGACATGACGCTGGGCGCTGAGGCTCGTGGATTTTGGGTTGGTGGGAAACTGGTAGGTCTTTCCACTGAGAGTTCGTTCGGGTAGCTCGTTAGATCATCTTTAGACGCCTTAGGCAATATTGACGCATCTAAGTTGGCAGTGGTCTGATCGTTTGCCCCGATCGTGGCCATAGCACTGTTGGGTCTCTCCAAGCCATTAGATTCTGGTCTAATCAAGGAATCAATCATACGTGGGAACCCATTAGTGCCTTGTTTGATACCATCCATATTTTGCATGGCAAATAGATTATCGGTATCTAAACTACCATTCTCATCCAACATCGCCAATGGAATACCATTGATAACCACTGCGTCACCATTGCCAGAACTATTGCTCTCAGCTTGTCTCAAAGCACTTCTAGTTGGAACCAACGTGGTAACGGTTGTACCGTTTGGTGTCGTCTTGGTCACGGTTTTGAAATCCTCTTTAGAGATCTGGTTATACAAAGGTAACGGATATAGCTTGCTTTCTAAAATGTTCCCAGGGGAATCACCGCCCCTCTCTTTACGTTTTGCCTTTGCATTAGCCAAAGCTTGCTGATTGTATTCGGGGTCAACTTCTCTTCTTCTAGCTTCATGTACACACCAAACTAAATCATAAAACAGAGACCCGGTCAAATGTGACCGCATTCTGGAAATGATACCTTCCTCTTCTACAAGAACTTCTGGATGAGTGATCAAAACAAAATTCAACTTTTCAAGCATACTGGCAGTCCTTGAGATGTCATTTTCAACAGCTGTAGCCCAAGCCGATAACTGATTTCTGTAAAATCTATGGACAGTAACAATAGATTGCCTTGCGGATTCAAAACACTTGTCTGAAAGAGCGGGGCTTAATTGCAACTTGAACAAAATTAAAGCGGCATATGTTGTACTTTGTCTGATGTATATTGGCAATTCAACCAACTGCTGGTGCTTCAATAGTTTTGTTACCAGAGTAACAATCTTTGTTGCGGCAACATAGGCGTCATTAACATAATTTAACTGATCCTGGATAGGTGTGCCTGGTAGGAATGCAAAACAGTAAATTGTTAATTTCACGTATAAGTAGTAAATATTTACTACATCGTCAGTGTGAAAATTATTCTGAACATTCAATTCCTCCAGCTCTTTTTCTAGAATAGCTAACGCATCTGCTCTGTAGGATGGCTCCATCATACCGTCTGGAGTTGTGACACTTGATCCCATAATCTTGCATAGCTTACATTGGAAGTCAGATAACAAGATCAATGACTTGAATCTACTAGGGAGTGTAATGTTCCTGCTTTGCCCAGTAGTTTCACCATTCTTCATACCCGAGGGTTCATTTGATTGCGAATCTTCACCTTGATCTGTTTCCATACGACTGTTTTTGTTGTTATCATCTTCCATATTAATAGAGACTTTAGCCTTTTCAGTCAGGTAATCAGGTTGAGAAGTTGGCGGTAACCCTAGGATACTAGACCAACAAATATCTGCAAAAAAAATCCCCAACCAAGTCCTCGTTCTCCATTTCTCAGCATCTGGCATAGATGTCTGAGTTCTTGTGAATTCATAAATAAACTCTCCTCGATGTAAACCAAGCTGGTAAGAAAGGGTCCTTGCCAAACCGACAAATCGGTAGGAACAATCATCTAGGACCTTTTGATTAGGTAGGGGCCAAATGCACAAAATTAATAAGGCCTGCGATATATGGGTTGAACGAGGCGTTCTGATCCAACAGGTTTCAATAGCCAATTGTTTAATCAACGAGGCTAATTGAGTGTATAATGTTGGTTCAGGGTCCGACAACGATGCGGTTAGCATGACAGTCCAAAATAGCAACTGCGATTGTCCATACAGCTCTGTGGCAGAATTTGAGGTCATGATTGGAAAATATGGCAAATATTTCGTAACAAACGTGTCATGTAGTTCGTCAGCTCTGGTGATAGGAAGTCTAATATCACCTAGCACAAACTCGTCTATATTGGCGTGTGGTGATGGTAACGGATCCATCGTGGTGGTTGTGGCTACAATAGGTGATCTTTTTGCGCTGAGTTGACCAGCTTGTTGTAAACCGTAATCGTTTCCGATAATGCTGTGTGGAGTCACAGAATTCTGCAATGACGGTGACCTGGCCCTGCTTGTCGACGGACTAGACGCAGCCGGCGTACCTTTATTGTGAAAACTCAGTTGCAAGAGGCTAGCGTTGAGCTGGCTCTTTGTAGCGTTATTCGTAGGAGTTGAGTCATTCAAAATAGGAGGTAAAATTGGTTTATTTACAGAGTTCGTGAACTTCCCATTTATCAGACTGTTCCTGGTACCACTCAAGGGTGCCACTCCCACGGAGTTTGGTACCGAAAGCACCGGTGACTTGGTGTCCTGTCTCACCAGCGGGTGTTCACCGGCCAAATACGTCTGCACCGAGATCTTCGTGTTGTTTGGCGACGACACACCTTGCTCATGCTGTGGAGTCCCCGACGTGGTGTTCGATGCCGGCGACGAAAGACTATTGCTTTGATTCGCCCTAGTGTGTGGATTCTTACCTTCTTGATAGTACCCTGGTGGGTTATGGTTAAGTATATTGAGCACATCTTTCCCCTCCTGGTACTGAGCCAGCGCTTTGGCCACTATCCCTTCGTTCCTGATCAGGTACGACACCTTGTACTTCAAGTCATCGACTTCATGAGCAAGCATCTGCATCATGGACCCCTTCTTCGGTCTGAACTGCGGGTTGATCTCGCAGTGGAACCCGTTCTTCTCACACCGTGTACAGGGCGCAGGGAAGTTCTGACTCGCGTCACACTTAATCTTGTGCTGTCTGCAGTGCGTACACGACGTCACAGGTCTATGAGTCACTGGATGCACTGCCCCACCTGCACCACCCGTACTTGAACCTTCATTATCGGGAGAACCTATCTTGCTACTCACCTCCTTTTTAATCCTCTTCTTCCCGCCGCCATCCTCAGAACCATTCCTCTTGGTCCCTTTCTTAGGACCTTTCTCCATAATTTTGTAAGTTTTAGTTACAGCACTTTGGTTATTGTAAAAAAGCTACCTACTATTCAACAGATTCTCTTCTTCAACTCTTCTTTAACAACTTAACTTCTCTCTCTTTTCCAATACTTCTGGATATATCGATCTTCAAAAGTGAAGTCCTTTTGTAGACAGGGGGGGGGGGGGTACTCCTTCCATCATCACCCCCCCTTCTGCCTATATATCCCAGTCCAGTGAGAGAAACGCCCTAGGGAAGAGACAAACGCCCTGGGGGGAAGACAGACTCCCTCTGCCTAGCAGTTCTGTCCCTCTCTGTCTATATCCATCTCTGTCTAGGCTCCACTGCCTGCCTCTGCCCCTCTGTCCCTCTGCCTGTCCCTCTGCCTGGCCTGTGAAAAAATAATTTAAACGCGGGGCTCTCTCTCTCTCTCTACGCTAACCTCTCTGCCTGGCTGGGGGGGCCATGTCCTTTCTTTCTTTTTTTTTTTTCTTTTTCTGAGAATGACAGGGTCGTTCATGGGTATATCACTTTATACTATCCAATCATATTCAAGAAAATTGGGAGTGGGACTTGTGTATGTGTGTGTTTTTTTTCACAGATTTTGTGTGTATTTATTAGGTATTTAGGTATTTCTTGTTTGTTTCTTATTATTTCAGTTTGGTGTAACGTAGGTAGGACTTCACGGTCTTGAAGTCGCCGTGTTTCTGCTGGGCTTCCTTGTCCGAGAGTGTGGGCGGGATGATGACATCGTCCTGTGGCGTCCAGTTGGCTCCCGTGGCGATGCCGTGCTTGTCGGCGGCCTGTAGTGCGTCCACCACTCTCAACACCTCGCTGGTGTTACGTCCCACCTGAGATGGGTACGTGAAGATCACCCTGATCTTCTTCGCAGGGTCCACAACGAACACTGAACGCACAGTGACCAGCGACCCGTCGTTGATGTTCCCGAACCCGGCCTCGTCTACCATGTCGTACAGGAACGCAACCTCGCGCTTCGTGTCCGCCACAATGGGGAACCCGAACTTCCCGTTGCCCAGCCCGTTCACGTCCTCGATGTCCCGGATCCACTTGCGGTGCGACTCGGCGTCCTCAACGGACAAGCCGAGAAGCTTCACGCCGCGCCGGGTGAACTCGGGCTGCAGCTTGGCGAAGGCGCCCATCTCGGTGGTGCAGACCGGTGTGAAGTCCGCCGGGTGCGAGAACAGCACGCCCCAGGAGTCCCCCAGGTACTCATGGAAGTTGATGGCACCGTGTGAGGTGTCGGCGTCGAAGTTAGGGGCCGTGGAGTTGATACGCAGTCTTGGCTGGTCGGCCTGTTTGTAGTTGGTGCGTTGGGAATACAGTCTGCGGTTAGCCAATCCCACCAATGGGGATGTGCGAACACTTCTAACAGCAGTCCTGGAATAAAACATAATAGAAGACATAATTGAGGATATTGTGCTTTTTGTTTTTTCTGTCTTACACTTTCTTGTTCTACATAGAGAAAATCAAAACAAACCAACACCTTATATACAACTACACAACTACATCAATTACATCTACACAAGGTCCCGCCCCGAATCGCATGACATCGAGAACCACTCCACTCCACCCACACTCCAACCCTCTCTCCCCAAGTTTCCAAATGACCCTTTGGCCCGATTTCCTTATAAATTCCACCCCTTGTTTCTGGCCACACTTATATCCGCATCCTCGCAAGGTCCGAGGTTCTGGAGAACTCCAAACCCTGCGGAGAAAAAAAAAAAATTGTTGAGTTGCGACAATACGAAATCCAAATCATGTGACTTATATGCTCTATATATGTATATTATGTATGTGTATATGTTTCTGATGTTAGCTTTCACATCACGATGCAATCTTTCTTCTCCTTCTTTTTCTTCTTCTCGTCTTTCTTTGCCTTCTCTTCCTTCTTGGGGTATATGTTCTGTTCACGAGTGAATTGGGTATTCTTGATGACTCTCACGTCGCTTTGCGGGACGGAGCGGTGTATCTTCGTGTTCGTGGTGATCTCAGGGGATTGTACAGTGCTGCTGGGTTCCGAGAAGTATGTGACATCCTGTGGTGGGGACATGGTCTCTACATGGATTGCAGGGACGCTTTCGTACACCTCTTTGTTGGCCCACTCCTCGTCCTCCTTTTCAAGTTTCGTAAACAGATTCAGAGTGTTGACACTTCTCGATTTCTTATGCTTGGGCTTATATGTGGTGTTCTTGTCGTTGTTGTCGTTGTCGTCGTTCACCGTTGGAGGTTTGTTTTTCATCTTGTTGACGGCTCTGCTGTCGTTGTTCTCTGCGGCCTTGGCGTACCATTTCCACGCATTGAGCATGTTCACTTCACATCCCTTACCGTGTTCGTAAAAGTATCCCAGGGTGAACTGTGCCTTTGGGTATTTCAGTGTAGCGGCTCTGAGTGCCCATTGGAACGCTTCGTTCTCGTCCTTCTCAAATGCAGGTTCCGCACCAACAAGGTACCACGCACACAGTCCCAACATGGCCACAGGGTCGCCCTTCAGTGCAGCCTGCGTGTAGTAATGTACCGATAGACTCGTGTCCTGTGGCAGTACTTCGTCTCCGGTCTCGTACCTTTGTCCCAACAGTGTACACGAAGGAACGTGACCCAGTGTTGCGGCCTGCACATATAGCTCCAATGCATACTTCTCATCCGGTATAATGATATCCAGGTACCCTGCGTCGTATATCTTAGCCAGCTCGTACGGTGCCGCACATGTCAGCTCGTTGGCCCTTGCCACAGCTCTGGAGAGCCATTTGATACCGTTCTGTTTCGTGTTGACGTCGTTGGGCAAACCCATCCTTCCATAGAAAGAGTATATACCCAGTTTGTACATTGCCGAAGGGTGGTTTCTGCTGGCGGCAAACTTCAGGAAATTCAGCGCCTTACGTGCATCTCTCGTGGTTCCCAGACCCTCCTCAAAGCAGTGCGCGGTACGGTATGCACTCTCGACGTGCCCGTGTTTGGCAGATGCCTGGAACAGTATGAATGCTTCCTTGTTGTCGATCTTCCCAAACACACCAGACGAGTAAGCGTCGCCGAGCAAGTACTGTGCGTCTGCGTATCCCTTTGCGCTCAGTTTCTTGAGATAACTCTGTGACTCCTTCAAAAACTGTTTCTTGAGCTTCATGGCCTCTTGTTCATCCTGACTGCCGTCTAATATACTCGAGGACTCGATGGTCAGCGCCGTCTGCAACATATACTGCGCATACTGAAAAAGCACGTTGGGATCCTTCGACTTCTTCACATTCTCCCTGTACATCTCTATAGTCTTGAGTCGCGGCACCAAGGGGTTCTCTCCGATCTCATTACCGTCACCACTAGAGAGGTACTGACTCACCACTCGGTGCGACAGGTCCGCCACAGACTCGTTCGTCGACGTCAGCTGCGTGTCGTGGCTCCCATTCAGCAGATACATGTGCGACAAGTCCACAGACCGCGATCGCAGCTTCGTACTACTGCTGTTCTTCTTGTGGTTTTTACCAACACTGATCGCACTGCCGCCGTTGTTCCCACGCTCCATATCATTCTCCGTGTCATCATTCACCTCTGACACCAGCGAAGTGGCTGAAACGTTATTAAAACTCGTCGTAGAGTCAACACCACTCATATCCTCGGGCATCTCGGGCCTCCTAGGCAACGAGGACGACACACTCACCGTCTCCATGTTCTGCTTCACACCGTCATCCACAAGAGAATACCCCAGCTGCTGCCTATAAGGATGGCTCATTTCTTCTTCCTATTCTTCTTCTTCTTCTTAGTCTCTTGTATATGTATTTGCAGATAAAGTTTATCTCCAAAACAACTTGTAGCCGTATGCTATAATGGTAGATCTCAAATTGAATAGAAATCCTATAAATAGAAATATAGAAACATTTGGTTATGCGGGATATGCGGATATGGGAAGGCACAATAACGCGTTAAGAGATGCAGGCTCCGTTGATTTTCTTCTTCTGTGCGTGTGTTTCTGAGGAAGATGTTTTTAAAATAAAAAAAGAACGCGTTATTGTGTAATTTATGTATGTGAATATCCTTATGTATATTGCTTGTATATCTGTATTATAACGTTCTGTCAATCACTCTGGGGACGTCTTCTGTAACTTTCAAAGTTGGTGGGGACGTTGAGAAGGAGTTATATATATATATATACAGGGCATCATGTACATCGTATTAGGTGATGTAAATGTTATTTTGCAATTCTATTTGAGCTCAGTTGTGTTGTAATGATATGGCTTTACTACACTGCATCGTGTGCCTCTACAAAGTCCTACTTGAGCCACTGTAACTGTGCTACCCATATATTTAAGTAGAATTACTGTAAAAGTGTAGTGTTTGTAACACTTTAATTCCATCGGGTTTTAACACAGGTATTTCAGTTTGTTAATTTCACCATTTCTTTTTTTTTCCTGCGGGGTTGTCCAACAATGGAGATGCTCAATTATTATCTTTAGTAAGTTGTTTGAACTTTTGGGATGTATTGCGTCGTAAATTGTTACAGAATACAGTCTTTTGCAATTTTTGCTATTTGGGTGTTGTATAAGCTATTGTAGTAGTGTATCGGCACTATTGTATGTTGATAGTATTGTATAATATACGGTTACCGTTGATTTGTTGTTGTTCTTGAGCTCAGAGCTGTTCTTTCTGGGGGGTTACTCCCGAGACATACAGAGCATATTACTATAATTGTTATCACAACTGTAGTGAAGCCGCCGTTCAGCATACTGATAAGTAGCTGGTTCATCTGTTGCACCGAATGATTGTCTACCTTGAGTATCCACACCATAGTGTACATTACCATGATTATCCTGATAAATTTGCAGTTTTAGCAAGAGGTATCGTAAACTCGTGTGTGTGGATAACATGGTAGTTTGATTCTTCGAATTGTGTTACGGCTTCGTTGGACTCGGGTGCCCCCGGTCTAAGTAGCAAGAGATAGATAAGTTCTATGACAGGTACCAGTTTGGTTTGAAATACAATGTAGCGTGATTGAGAAAGCTCATTGTCAAAATAAGCAATCTATCTCTTCCACAGAACCTCGAGAACCTATGACCTCATTTCAAGGGGTTTCACAAGAAGTCCTTTGTAGAGTCGTGAGTCCCGGGATAAAACACCTTGTGCCCATTGCTGGTGATATTGCAACGCTGTTAATGATATTGCAGTTATTCAAGTGGACATGACTATAGTATTGCTCTGTAAAAATCAGGATTGTTCCCTTCTTCATGAAACAGAAAATACAAAATCGATACTACCAAGATCATGATAATAATGCGACATTATCATTTCATCAAAGTTATATTTCCTTAGGGGTGGGTGTTGTTTATTATTATTATTTTTATTTACATGGTATAATCATCTTTCATCATATATATAAGACATTTTAATATTACTTGGAATTACGTTTCTGCAGCTCTCTGTCGAGGATCATCTTCAGTATGGCGTCCTCACCATACTCCTCTTCCTCTATCTTCTTCCACTTGGACTCGAGTCTATCTCTCTTGAGCTTGTTCTCTTCGATGGCCTTCTTCTTCGTATCGGCACTGGCCTGTTTCAAACACTGCGTTAACGCTTCCTTCTCGTTGTTACACAGACCCAGCATACGCTTATAGTACTCCTTCTGGTGGCATTTATCCAGCGCCTCGATGTAATCTAAACAGGCTATACCAAAAAAGTGTTTATATCCCTTATTGTAGAGTCATCCCCTTACAATAAGCTGTTTCTTGTTTTTTTGTTAGTACGTATTATCCTTATCAATTATCAAGTTTGCCTTAAAATAAAATCACATACAATGAAACCGCTGTGCTTCTAATTGTGGATGCATTTGTGTTGTTGTTGTTGTTGTTATAGTTGTTGTAGTTGTTTTAGTTTCTAAATATGCAAATATCAGACAGTCTTCTTCTTCTTATAAATTCGAGTGATTCCGGCAGACGATGAAGGAAGGGGACTGGTGCGCACACACACTCGAGAGAGAAAACCCGTGGAATGGGACTATATTCATTATAAGAGCCTACATAAATACAAATGTGTGTACACATTATTTCTTTTAAATACAATAATATTAACTGACAAATACAAACGGGGTTTAATGCTGGAGCTGGAGGTGTATAAGGAACGCCGGAACACAGAGATGGTACGGTTCTGTGCTGCTGCAGGGGTGGCCCTAATAAGCTGCCGACTGCTGATGTTGAAGATGGCACCCACAGTGGTGGACAAAGTGCTGTTGAAACCAACGAGTTTCATGACCACACCCAGAGTACTCATAGCTTCAAAACCACAAACAGGCAAGGACATCGCTGTGGGGCTGGCATACACCACGGGGATCGTCTCCGGAGTCATCGGAATGGGCCTCTTCGGTACCTGTTGGAACAACGACATAGTATCCGTGCCAGAGTTCCGCAAATGGATACAGAATAAGCTACAATAACATCCATGAATATATTAATATGGAGATTTTGTACCACAGCAACACCTCCACTCTCCGCCTTAAATACACTGTAAATAATACCGTATAAATTGCACAGATTCCAACTACAAAAATAGATATTTCTTTATATAACTACACGACAACAACAATAGCATAACTGTGCGATGCCGCTGTGTACACCGCTGTGATATATATTGAGTATTACTACTATGATGTATTGTATCACACTTAACGACATACTTAAATTTTTTGTGTGTGTTAGCCCCAGGGTGAGAAATCAAGACCCAGTGTGTGTGTGTGTGTGTGTGTGGACACACTCTCTTCTTAATAGGCTCTCAGATATCAACTCCTGCAAATCTTTAAGCTGGGAACCTAAGAATACATACTTACAGAAGCTGGCAAGGGTTGATTATAGTGCTGACCGCTTGAAGAATACAGGTTTGCAATTCGATAAGAACAAGATACAAGAAAGAAAAAAAAATAAGGGTATAAGATGGCTGAAGGCGACGACGTGATTCAACAGTTTATGTCCTTGACTAATACCTCTGTCAGTGTTGCCAGAGAGTACTTGGAGCAGTATGACAACGATCTTGGCGGTGCGCTGAATGCGTATTATGCGTCGCAGATGGATTCCGAGGAGGATAGAGGCGACAGGGAGAGGTGGGGCTCTAGCAGGGAGTCTCCTAGACCAGTGGCCACCGGTTCCTCAGAACAAGGTCAGCGTAGCTCTGGCGAGCCAATTGGGTCTTCTGAGCCTGTTAGATATGACAGAAAGAAGGATAACAAGTTTATGAGTTTCTCACAAATGGTGAATGACAATGGCGGTGGCGACGATGATGACGATGACGACGAGGCTAAGAGGAACACATTTGCCGGTGGTGAGGCCTCTGGTCTTGAAGTTACGGACCCTAACGACTCGAACAATATCATAAAGGACCTGTTAGAGAAGGCTAAGAAGGGAGGACAGCAGATGCCCAACGACGAAGGTAGTAGCCAGCAATCAGAACAGCATTTCAGTGGTAAAGGTTACAGACTGGGTTCATCTGTGGATGCTGCTAATCAGGTTGTAGAGGACAATGGCGGTGATCAAAGAAGAGCTCCAGAGAAGGTAACAAGGGAGATTACATTTTGGAAGGAAGGTTTCCAAGTCGGTGACGGTGAGTTGTACAGATACGATGATCCTTCCAACAGTTTCTACCTGAATGAATTGAACCAAGGCAGAGCACCTTTGAAACTGCTGGATGTCGAATTTGGACAGGAGGTCGATGTCAACGTTCATAAGAAGCTAGAGGAATCATACCAGCCTCCAAAGAGGAAAATCGAGGGTTTCCAAGGTAAAGGCCAGAGACTTGGTTCGCCGATCCCAGGTGACGTAACGTTTTCATCTGAACCTGCATCTGCTTCAGCTCCAGTTCCAGCTGCTACAAAGCAAGAAACGAAACCTGATGTTCACGAGACTCCAAAGGGTGACACGTCCATTCAAATCAGATATGCCAGTGGTAAAAGAGAGGTTTTCCGTTGCAACGGTACGGACACTGTTAGTTTACTATACGACCATGTTACGGAGCACACAGATGACTCTAGACAGTTCAATCTGAATCACGCATTCCCTGTTAAGCCGATCGAGAACTCACAAATGTCTGTTAAGGAAGCTGGTCTTGCGAACTCGGTTGTAGTTCAAAGATGGATTTGAAGAGAATGTAGGTTTTTGACACGATTGAGACTGGCTCTATACGAAAAAAACAACAATAACAACTCTGGTTCTATTAAATAACACACTGTATTAGATAAAGTAGAGATAATAAATAAAAAAAAAAGAAGAAACAATAAAGCATCATGTCTCATATTGGTAAGTGTATAAGTAATTTCATTACAAAGAGATAAAAAAAAAAAACCAAAGGTTTCTAGTTTGTGTATATCGGATGGGGGGAGGCATGGTCTTCTAATACAGTTTTAGTTCGCCAGTAATTTGGTCAAGAACGGCCTTAGGAGCAGGACCAATACCCAAGACTGTGGCACTACCGGCAGCAATCTGGGTCCTCCCGGCGTCATGTATAACCGTAGCGTTCACACCAAGGGCAATGGCCATGGCATACAGCTCATCCATGGTCTCCTTGTCGGGACACTTCAAGGTAATCTTGGCCTGGCCACCTCTCAGCCACCTCTGCGTCATTGCAGGATTATACGATTTCTTCGCAGGGTCAGTGGCAATCAAACGGAAACAACCCAGTGCGGCGTGTGCACACTGCGCAGCAATCTTACCCTTCTGCATACCCAAATCCTGACGGATCACAAGTGCCATCCGGACTTCACCAGGCACATCATTCAAACTCAAAGACTCAATCTCTTCATCACTATCTTCTTCTTCATCCTCGCCATCATCATCATCCTCGCCATCATCACTATACTCTTCCACACGCTTCTCAGCCTCTTCTTTACACTTCTTCAGCACTTCCTGCCTAGTATTCTTCTTCGAGACATGGCTCACATGGCTCAACGAGCCCAGGTAGTACCCAGCAGCCAGCGACGCAATAGCCACACCAAAGAACGACGGTATCACGTTGCTATTCATCATCGCCATTTCTCAAGAACAGACTATCACAGCAACAATTGCAACAATACAACAATGCAGCAATAACAATATAGTATGCAATGCGATGAGCTCATCGCAAGAAATAATTTTTCACGCACAAGAAATTTTTCACTCTCTCTCTCTCGAGGAAGGGCTCAATGAAAGCAATTAAGAAAACAACTTGTTCTAATCAATTGTATTATAGCACAGAACTATGATCTACCAGAGATAACTACGGATGTAGCAGTCTGTTTCTCGTGCTGTAAAAGGTTTACGAGGGGGGGTGGGATTATACTTTCCCAAGAAACTATGGAATTGTAGTTTATAAGTAAGGATTGTGTGAAGAAGAGAGGGAGGGATACAATACAACAAGCAACAACTCCAAACTGGTTCAATCAGCCCACAATATATAGAGTTATGCTGTTACCAATATTGCCTGATATTCATCTCTCTCTCTCTTGACTCAATGCTAACGAAATTTTATATGCGTAGCAACGAAAAAAGCCTGGGAGGGCCCTTTGTGGGAAAGGGGATCCGCAAGAGCTCTCTCTTCCCAAAGGGTTGACTCAATTTCATCTCGAGGGAGAGGAGGAGGAGGTTTTAAATTGTTGATTTACGTATTGCAGTGATATATACGAGAGTTAACAAGGTTTCAAGAAATAAATATTGTAGAATAAGAAAGAAAGAAAAAAAAAATGGGCCAGATTCTGTCCAATCCGGTGATTGAGAAGCAGATTGAGTCCGGGAATGACGAGCTGACTGCGTTTGCACTGTGTGCTATGCAAGGGTGGAGGATGTCTATGGAGGATACGCACATAGCGAGTCTTAATCTGAACGATGAGTCCGCAGGGGAGGACCATGTGGCGCTGTACTGTGTGTTTGACGGCCATGGTGGCTCGTCCGTGGCGAACTTCTGCGGGGAGCGGATTGAGAATATAGTGCGGGAGCAGAAGAGTTTCCGGGCAGGGGAGCTGGCGCAGGTGATGACAGATGCATACTTGGCCGCAGACGAGGAGCTGCTGGCTCAGTCGAGCATGAGCGATGATAGGAGCGGGTGTACTGCGACCTCCGTGCTTATTTCCAAGGATAAAGGCGTGATCGTATGTGGGAACTCCGGGGACAGCAGGACCGTGCTGGCGTCTGGCGGCGTGGCTAAGCCACTGTCGTATGACCACAAGCCAACGCTGCCCAGCGAGACCGCACGTATCAACGCTGCCAACGGGTTTGTTCAGATGGATAGAGTCAACGGTAACCTTGCTCTGTCACGTGCCATTGGTGACTTCGAATACAAATCCAATCCTAGACTGCTGCCACACGAGCAGATTGTCACCTGTGTCCCTGACATTATAGAGCACAAGCTCAACTACGAGACGGATGAGTTTGTTGTCCTGGCGTGTGACGGTATCTGGGACTGTTTGTCGTCGCAGGAGTGTGTTGACATTATTCACTACGGTATCCACGAGACGAATATGTCTCTGGAGCAGATTGCCTCGAGGGTGGTCGATGTGTGCTGTGCACCAAGCACCGAGGGTCCGGGTATCGGGTGTGATAATATGAGTCTTGTCATTGTGGCGCTTCTGTGGGACTCGGAAACTGTGGAGCAGTGGTTCACTCGTATCAGAGCCAAGAACTACACGGGCAGAGACACATTTGAGAACAAGAGAAGGGAGGTATTCAGCTTTTACGATTTCTCCAGAGACGAAAGCCGCGATGAGGACGATCCCACGGGTGTCTTTGCGGTTACTTCTCCCTCTAATATAGAGAACGGGAGTGGCAGGTCCACGGAGACAGGTGTCACGGCTAGGACACCAGATGCAAGAGGCCAAGCGGCGCCCGGTGGTGTAATTGATTTTACCTCGCTAGAATCGCTGCTGAAGGCTGGTATAAGAATAAACCAAGCGCCAAACGATGGTTCACAGAACTTCCAAGCGTCAGGTTTAGCTGATATGCTGGCCTCTCTGAGTGAGGCAGCAGCAGGTGAAACGAATCCTCAAAACAAGAATGAAGATAATGAGTTCACCGAGAGTGCCTCGACAAGTAAAGCTCCTGAAGTGGCTGAATAATTAAGAGCAATCTTACATTTCTCTCCTATTTTTTTCCCAACAGCAAAAACATCAAGAAAAATACAAAACCAAAAGAGTTCATGAACTGTTAATAGCAAATACTCTATTTAATTACAATTGATGCAACCGGATTATTTGGCTTTTTTACTTAAATTCACTAATTATTAACAACAGATATTTCTTATTGACACATTTTTGAGATGATCCGGCTTGCTACCACCAAACAATTGGCACTCTAATATTCTATTCCTGTCTTATATATATGTACTACCAAAGAAAAAAAAATAACACTCATTATTATATACTCTTTAATTTATTTGCTTTTATTATTTATGAACTACTCTCCGTACACGTCGCAAGAGGTCTTCCACACTTGGTCGGCGACCTCTTCCAGGGCCATGTTCTTAATGTTAGCCACGACGATGGCGACCTGTTCTATGTTGCAGGGCTCGTTTCTGGACTTAACCATGACGGTGTCAAGTTCTTCGCTGGGCACGTTCTTGAGCTTCTCCTTCTTGACCTGTTTGTATTTGGCGGCGTCGTACCCTTGTAGGAACTTGTGGGACGCGTGTGTGCGCCTTATTTCACACCAGGGTGCGTCAGTCTCTAGGAGCAGTCTATCGAGCGGAATTCGGCGCACGGTCTCGATGTTATGTTCGTCTCTGAGGGAGCACCCGTTCATGCCGATGTAGCAATTAGGTGAGCAAGCGAGCAGCTGTTCCATGTCTTCGAGGGAGTCTGTGAACGAATGCACGACGAATCTGACGTTCGGGTCGAGCTTGTAAAAGGGTTGCCCGTCTACGAGGCAGGTTGGTGGTGCCACTTCTTTCCAGTTGAATGTGTCGGTGTTGTCGCGGAACCCCGTAATGAACTTGTGCAGTATGGCAATGAAGTCCGCGGCGCAGTTACGCATGTGCAGGAAGAGAGGTTTGGTGCTTGCTGCGAGACAGGCCATCTTGAGCTGCTCCTCGAAGAACAGCAGCTGCATCTCGCGCGAGCTATAGTTGAGCCTGTCGTAGTCCAGCCCCATCTCCCCTACGGCCCTGAACAAAGGATCATCCATACGAGACTTTACTAAGTCGTACAGCTCCCTGAGCCTAGGCACTGCTCTCTCCGGGTGTGCCACCACCTCGTTGTACACCGTGGTGTTGTAGTCGTGGTCGTTTGAAGGATTATCGATGGTTACGGAGTCCTTGTGTTGCTCCATGAACTCGTTAACACAGCACGGATGCACACCAACGGTGTATGTGAGCTTCATACGACTTCTATTGTTCTGTGCTAGCTCTATGGCCTG
The DNA here is from genome assembly GCA_030571395.1 of Nakaseomyces sp. UFMG-CM-Y6046. NCBI lineage: Eukaryota > Fungi > Ascomycota > Saccharomycetes > Saccharomycetales > Saccharomycetaceae > Nakaseomyces > Nakaseomyces sp. UFMG-CM-Y6046. Next base: position 41,904 of record JAJLXT010000033.1, on the reverse strand, counting down.
TCGGGACTCCTGCAGAGAGGACCCCGTTATCATTGACACCTTGACACCCGCACTATACGCCCTATCCGCGACCGTAACCGTGTCCGGATCATGGTGTTTCCTCCCGTGGTACACCCCGAAGAACATAGGATCCGTCAAGTTCAATGCAATATCATAATACCTCGCCATCCTCGCAGTTCTGAGCATCTGGCCTATATCTTCGAGGTTACAACTAGCCCACAACCAACACACAAACCATTTTTATGTAGTTCCCCCCCCCTCCCCCAAAGCTCATCGCATAGAGAAAGGAATTAAACTGAAAATTCATGTGACCACATCCGTGAAATAGAATATATTACGTGAAGAAAGATACAGTATCACATGGCTATCCGTAATACAGTATACTTACCCTCTCCACTCGGCAATAAGCGAGATAAAATTAACCCCGAGACAGAGAGAAGAGCACACACAGAGAGAGACACACACAGAGAGACACACACAGACACACAGACACCCCCACCCCACGGCTGGTAGCACGCAGATAGCAACGCAGAGAGGAAGAGAGGGCGTTGTTTGGGTAAATCACTTTTTTTTGGCACACACAACAGGGAAGCTGTCACAAATCACGCTACGCCTCTTTCTCTGTTGCATCTCCTATATATATCTCATCTCACACACACACACACACTGTGGCAGTGCCAGTGCCATCGGGTGGGGGAGCAGCAGCAGAGAGCGACCAGGCTGTCAACAACACAGAGAGATAGGATACTTATATACTGTATACAGTATCTTGATACAGTACAACACTCTACTGTATATATTGCAATACAAATACAATACAATGTAACTGCAATATATACCAATACCAATACTGTATTGGGTACCAACACTATCGCTGTCTGTGTCTGTCTCTCTTTTTTCCCGACGCAAACACAAAAAAAAAAAATTTTTTTTCTTCTCTCTCTGCGTGGTTTTCTGTGTCGCTGGAGTGAAAAAAAAATTTTTGGTGAAAAAAAAAGTTGATGCGATGCGATGAGCTATGCGATGAGCTCTCAATGATTAGGTGTATTGTGTTCTTGATATTGTATTGTTGTATTGTATTGTATTTTTGTATTATTATAGTATTGTTATATTCTTATAGCATGTTCTCTTGTATTATATTCTTGTATTATATTCTTGTATTGGTTTTGAAAAACATTGTAAAGAAGGAAATATTGTAATTCGTCTCATCGCATCGCCTCCTATTTGAAAGAACGTATGACTACTATGATGCCGGTGCCCGTGGATATTGCGGTTTTGGAGGATCCAAAACCGCAGAAGAGTGGGAAGGTGAAGGTGGAGTCGACTGCGACTTCGAATTCCAATTCGAACGCGACTACGACTCAATCACAGGAGTCGTCTTCCCCATCGGATACTCCTAAAAACCCGTCGTCGTGGGATCCAGAGGATGATATCCTGCTGAGACACTTGAAGGAGATTAAGAACCTGGGTTGGAAGGAGATAGCGTTGTATTTCGAGAACAGGACGCCGAACGCGTGTCAGTTCAGATGGAGACGGCTCAAGTCCGGGAACTTGAAGTCCAACAGGACAGCTACAGTCGACGTATCGGACTACCCTGTCGTGGTGAAGAAAGTGGAGGAGAAAGAAGGAGAGGTTGCTAGTAATACCACCGATAATAACAATAATACTAATAATAATAATAATAATGCTGACGATAATGACGTCAGAGACAGCGTGTCAGCTAATGGAAAGTCGGCAGGCCTGCATTTCCCGATCATTCCGTTGTCGAGAAGGACGTCGATCGCGTCTATCTCGGGGTCTGTGCTCAACAGTGCCGCAGCAGCGGTGTCGTCTGCCGCTGCCGCTGTGGCTCACCAGCGTAACCACACTTCGCTCGCTAAACACAAGTTTCCAAAGGCGAGGTCGTACTCCCACAGCGTGGGGCCTTCCCCACAGCAGCTGCAAGCACTCAGGAGTATGAAGTTCAAGGAACCGCGGTCTAAGGACACGAATTCGAATACGACCAATGGCAGTGCCATCAACGACGAGAATGTAAACGCGAACAACGCGAACGCGGTGGGCGAGATCGAAAACGTCGGGTTCATCCCTAAGATCATCGTCAGGTCGAGAAGAAGTTCCTTCACCCACCCGCCTGTCCCCATGAGCAACAGCAACGCCAACATCGTTAACGGCAACGCGGCTGCCTCCTCCACCTTAAACACCATTCCTGCTGGTCCTGGATTGTCTATCTCACCCCCATCTACTACCGTGCTCGCCGCTGCGTCTGGAGGTCACTACCTACAAAACGGGTCCTTCTCCTCTAACTTAACGAACGCACTCAATACGACCCTGGTCACCTCCAAGTCCAGGAAGAGCTCGTTCTCCATCAACTCCAGGCGGTCCTCCTTCAACGTCTCAAGCACCTCGACCTCGAGACGGCCCTCCATCATTTCGGCCCCGAACTCCATGCAGAACAGCTTCGTGTTGAACCACACGAATTCGGCCAGCAGCTTGCATCCGGTGACTCCCAAGGTGCAGCGCATGAACACAGGCAGCAACAGCAACAATAAAAGGGACAGCATCTCCCAATCCCACACTGGCTCGGGGTCTCCCAATGGAAAGCCCTTGAGCTATGCTGATACCTCGGTGAACTCCTTCACCGCTAGTGCTTTCAAGGATCAGTACACCAACCACCCGGAATTCTCTTCCGCGTTCCAGCAGGAGAACCCGGAGAAAGTGAGCCAGTCACATGAGGACATGGAGCCGAAATCCGTGAGTCCCTCGCCTGCTACCTCTGTAATCCACCATCACAAGCAGTTGCCGTGGTCTTTCGAGGAGGACCAGTTACTTACGGAGAACAGGCTCAGAAACTTGTCTCTCACAGAGCTTTCAATATTGCTGCCAAACAGATCGGAGAATGAGATTAAGTGGCGTCTGGATTCTTTCTCGAGGAATGTTCTTTGACACTGAGAGGACCGAAAAGGTAGTCAACACCTTTCCCCACTTATTCTTCTTCTCTCTGTCCTGCCCATTTTTCAGTAGTTTAATTAATTTGCATGCATCCTAAATTGATAAAATATGATATAAAACAACGCATAAATTTTTTAATATAAATGATATATACCTCCTTGGAGGTTTAATTTTAAATAAGTTATTGTTAATATTATCAGATTTTTTCTTATTGTTATCTCTGTAGTATTACGTTTCACATGAAGGTAAACATGAGTCTATAAAGCTTAAATAATATTACTAATAATTAATTATACCTCCTTCTTCTTATTGCTGGTGTTTGTACAGCGTCTTCGTTGTCAGAAAGTGAGTGGTATGCACTGCTTCCGGAACTACTGCTATCTTCGTCACTTAGACTTTTTGATAACTTTCGCAGATCTTTGACATCACTCTCAGATGAAGAAGATGCTCCAGATCCAACATCGCTGCCGGAATCTGATTGATAATCTTCGTCCTCCGAATTCTCGCTCTCGATAAGTGATGACTCCTCGTAAATATCTGCTGTTACCGTGTCATCTGGTATTGGTTCACTTTTCTTCTTGCTTTCTGGGCTGCTGGATTGTTTCTTGACCGTTTTCATAGCATTGGTGGATCTGGTGGAATCATCTGATGGGTCGATAAAACACAGTGTCCATTCAACAGAATCGCCATATAGCTTGGAGTCTATTTTGTCACGTTTCATAATCTTTTTCATTGTTACAACTTCAAGATCGTCCGGATCCTCAATATCATCACTCATAAAATTTTTGATCATAGATATGTGACTACCGAACAAATCGGCATACCCTTCATCAATTTCTTGTATTTCACTTAACCTTCTTCCAGCATCAGGTGGAAGAGCGGGAGGTTCTACCATACCCATAGCATTTACACCTCCAGAAGGTCCAAATATTAGAGGCTTCCAAATCACTTTGCTCGGATTTACTGACTGATAACCTTTCCGAGACCAATTTTCCCATACAGCTTCTATTCTTTTCCATGAATCGATTTTAATCGCATATTGAGTTTTATTATTACTAGGATCCGTACACCTATAAAACACTTTTAATTCTTCTAGACCTAAAATCACATCAGTAGGAAGCATGCCTGTCAAATTTGCCAGATCTTCTATGGATATAGTGGCTAGTCTATTTAGTGATTTGTCTTTCTCCATAAACACATCTTTTAAGGATAGCAGAGTTCGAGCACATTTCAACTTCCAGAAATTCCTGTAGGTTAATAACCCTAAATCAGATAGTGGTTTTTCGGGAGTACCTTGACTGAATTCTCTCCTTGAAAGAAGATACGAGAAATCCATTAAAAATTGACCATAACCCTTTCTTTGGTAAATTGGTAGTGTAATGATACAACTGAGGTTATAATCAGAAGAGTTCAACTTCTCCTTCGAGAAATACCCAACAAAGTGGTTATTATCTGAATAGTCATTATCCTTTTCAGTTAAGACATAAAAGACAAATGGTTCGACATCATAGTAAAGAGTCTTGGAATTTAAGAACAGTTTTGCAAGTAAACACAAATTTTGGCAATACACGACGTTTTCTCTACCATCAACTTCCCAAACAGATAATTTACCATCACGGTAAATCTCATTACCTGGAGGTCTATGACGTTTACATTTGATCATGTGTCTGTGGAACACGTACCTTGAATTCATATATTTCAAGCAATACTCACAGATGTACATTATCCTATTTCGATTCAGTTCCTCGGGATAAGGCGCCGTATACCATGTCTTAACCTCGCTATCGCGGATATGTATGTATTCAATTGATTGGGTTTTTATCACAGGTTTCTTGACATTTTTAAGTTTATTACTGTATTGGTCGTTTTCATGTGCTTTATTGTGACTGCAAAGAAGCATGTTACCATTATAAAATGTAGCTGTCGCAGCGTCGATCTGCAACTGTCCGAAAAATTCCCGATCTTGTAAACTGGGCACAGTTCTATTTGTAGCATACCTCTTATAGCCTGCTACTACTCCTCGAAATGGAATATCGTCATCTACATCTGGGATACGAATATCGGTAGAGTTAGCATTCGTTCCAAAATCAGCAACCTCTTTCTCGGCTTTACTGATAATGAGCTCCGAACGAGCATCTAGAAGTCTATTAAACTCTAAGAACTTCATAGCATTATATTTGATCTTAACAGCACTTATCCTACGTCGTACGTCATCTACAATAAATTCGACATTAGGATTCTCTGAAATTTGTTGTGTTTGTAAAGTATCGGGTTTAATGAAATGACCATTTGGCTCGCTATTATTCATTATATTCCTGGGTTTTCGTACCATTTTCAAATATTCTTATATTAACTTGTTTATCTAGCCATAGAGTTTTTATTAAGTATTTCTCTTGATGATGTTAGTTCGATTGTGGTATATTGATCCCTTATATTTGTTTTTTATTTGTTTTTTCCTTCTATTTCTCTGATTTTCCTTCCTTTTTGAAATCAAGTTATGGCCAATTACCTTTTAGACCACTATAATCAACACTATCCAGTATAATCGAATGTATTTGATGGTTTTATTTAATCTGGAATTCCCAGTGTCTTAGCAACAACGACTTAGCCCAGTTTGTTTTGTTTACCTTTTTTTTTTTTTTTTGGATATCTTATTTATTTTTTCACAGTGCGAGGTCCCCCGCGTAATCGCGAAAATTTTTACTTTTGAACGCTATAGCTGGAAATAATCAATAGTTTTAAAATAAATCAAAATTAGAATTCTTACAACATAATGGTATACAAATATATATTAGGAAAAGAAGATAATAATAATAGTAGTAGTAGAAGGAAAGAGAATAATATAATAATGGAGACAGAGTGGTGGAAAAGGAGAAAAACCAAGAAATAATAATGCAAACACAAGTCAAGTATTGAAAATACCTTCTCGTAGGATTCCTGATTTTCAATTCATTTCCATCTCTTTATTAATAATTTTAATTTTTTTTGGTTTGAAAATTTTATAAGTTTTTTTTTATAGTATTTTAATTGGGTTTTGGTGAAATGTTCATTACATTAACATTTTATATTTCATATTTCATGGGGTTTTTTTAGTATTTTCTTTTTTTTTTTCTCATAAAACAACGTAAAAGCGTTAAAAAAAACATGGATTCGTTATCATTAGCGTCATGTCATTACTCTTGAATCAAATTACAATCATAACTTTTCATAATGGAAGAAAAAAAAAAAAACCTTTCTTAAAAGGCAAAATAGACGGAGAGTCTAAAGACAATATTCCTAATTTCGAAGGAAAGTAAATTGAAGAAAAGAAAGAGGAAGCAAAGTGCAGTGAACAGCTCTATCAATGGGGGAAATACAATATGATGATACCAATTTCTTGAAATAAAAATTCTGTAGTATCAAAAAAGTTGTTTCGGTAAAGAAATTCTTACTGTTCTCTAACACTTCAACCTCGGTATTTTCTTAAAATTTGAAAGTTCATCAACTAATGTACAAAAAATTACAGTTACAATCTGCCGACAATTTTAAGACCAGCCGGTACCCTTTTCATTAGCGGTACTTTCTTGCTCCTTTCCAGTAAGATCCAAAGCACTTAGTGATCTATTTAGACCTTGTTCCAAACCATCATCAAACCTAGATTGACTCAATGTTCTATAAATCATGTCAGCAGCACTGTTGGAATTGTTTCCAGTTGCGCTGTTACCTAGAACAGAGGTATTTGATTGCTGGTTAACCAGATCATCATGCAAGGATTGCAATGAATAATTTGAGTGAATAGATTCATTAGTATGTTGTTGCACCATTGGCTGAGTAGACAATTGGTTGAATGATTGTTGTTGTTGCAACTGGGAAGCAGATGATGGGAACCCTTGAGGAATCCTTTGTGTACTGTGAGCATTTGTCATATTCATGGCAATCTGACCTGTTGGAGGAGAAATGCCATTATTTCTCAGCAATGGATTCACATTATTATACATTTGATTGGACGAGTAACCAGATGGAATTCTCGAAGATGGAGTTAAGTTGCTCGATTGTCTCAGCAATGATTGCTGTTGTTGTTGTTCATTAGTGTACAAAGACCCGGATTGCATATTAATCACAGGGGAGGACGATGCCATTTGAGCTTGAGGAGTTGATACCTGCTGTTGGTTAGCAACAATTTGTTGAGCCAACTGTGTGATTTTAGGGGTAGAGGTATTAGAGTTACCTGTACTGACACCTAGACCACTATTAGTGGCAGCTGCCGCAGCTGCAGTTGCAGCATGGGCTTGTAGCAAATTGGTATAGGAGTGAGATCTATTCATGGAACCACCAGTAGAGCTGGCTTGCAATGGGTGCATGATGGATGAACTATTCTCCTGGTTGCCAGACTGCTGCATAGACTGTGACTGGTTCTGCATGATGTGAGACTGCAAATCATTTTGGCTCAAAACTTTTCTCCTGATAATAATGAATCTTGGATCGTAAACCTCCACCAGGTTCAAGAACGAACATAGAACATTGATGATACGCTTGTGGTTCGCTGATATTCCAACTGGGTAAGCCAACTCGTAGTATTGCTTCTCTCTGTCCTTGAATAACAGTAATTGTGAGTACAGTTCAAGAGTATCTGGGTCATTCAAGTCCAACTGTTGTGGAGGCAGTGGAGTGGATGACGCCGCTGGTAATGGTGCGTAAAATCTCTCTGTAACTGCAGATTGTTGTTGAGATTGGTGTAAAGTAGCACTGGCACCACCGGTTTGGTTCTGGTACCCGCTCTGTGTGCTGTAGATGGAACCCGCCGTGTTCTGGTTGACTATAGGCTGTTGCATGCCTTGGTTCCCACCAATGACGCCATTAGCTACACCCACACCATTGTTCGTGTTCTGGAAACCAGACAGAGAAGACAGTGATGGCGAAAACACCTGGTTGTTCAGCAGACTCACAGTACTACCTGGTGTCGCGTTTGTGGTCTTATCCATGGAGGACAAAGACAAGTTCGACACGGACCTATGCTGTTCTTCCAGCTGGCCTCTCTTCTCCCTTTTCTCCCTCTCAATGCGCTCTCTTTCCGCTTGTGGCAGCATCTTCTTGTACTCCACCTTCAACTTACGCCCGTTAATCTCTCTCCCGTTCAGCTGGGAGATAACTTTGCTCGTGTCATCTGGTGTAGAGAAGTTAGCAAACGCGAGCCCACGGAAGATACCGTTGTCGAAATGGTAGTTGAACGCGTACGGCAAGGGCAAACCCATCTCCTGGATAATGTCTAACAACTGCTCTTTCTTGATGGCAAACGGAATATTCTTGATAACAATAGCATTAGGAATCACATCATCGTCATTAACATTCTCCACAACATCCTTCTCAATCGTATCAACAACCTCCATTTTATGTTTTTTTGTTATTGTATCTTTCTTATTTTCTTCTTTCAATCAATATCTTCTACTTCTTCTTCTTCTTCTTCTCTATCTATTCTACTTCTCTATCTTCCTTCTTCTTCTTCCAAATAAGAAAATAAAAAAAAAAGGATAGTTTCAAACTATTATCAAAACCCCTTTAATATTCAAGTATATATCTCTTTGTGATACTGATATAAAATAATATAAAGTATCTCCCAACATCATCGCAAACTTCTCTGTGTTTTCATTTTAGGCGCCCGGCTGAAACTCTTTGTCTCTCTCTCTCTCTCTCAAACTCAAAAAAAAAAAAAAAAAATTTTTTTTCAACTTGATTACCCGGTGTACTTACCCGGTGGTGGTATTGATTACCCGGTTATATGTACCGTGTCTGCTATTACCCGGTGATTGTTTACCCGGATCGCATTTTTTTTCTTTTTCCTCCAAAATTTTTTTTTTTTTTTTTCCGTTGCTCAGTTTCCACCCGCTGGACGAGGGGAGTAGTGGTTTTAAAATATAACATATTGTATGTGCATGTATATATGTAAGATAGTAGTTTGTTACAACTACAACATAGTATATATAGAAATAAACAATACAAAGCAATGTCTACCCCTCCTCCACCAGGTGGTCACCGTACTTTACAGAAGAGAAGACAGGCTCAGGCTGTCAAGGAGAAGCAACAGAGCCAGACGCCGACCTCCACTAGAGCTGCCGGCTTCGGTGGCTCTAGTAACACCATTTTGAAGGTTTTCACTGACGAGGCCAACGGTCTTCACGTCGACCCTCTAGTGGTTCTATTCTTGGCTGTTGGTTTCATCTTCTCTGTCATGGCCCTTCACCTAACTGCAAAGATGACTGGATACATCTTTTGAAAAGAATAAAACTAAAAAAAAATAAGTATATATAGAAACGATATAATATAATATAGTACAATACAATACGATAATACGATACATTTACAACTCTTCCCCCCCCCCCCCCCTCTACTTTCTATTTTCTATAAATATATATAACACAAGGTTCATATTCCCGTTTTAGGAAATGCATTCCGTTTTTGGATGTCTCCCTTTTCGCCCACCCCCCGGTGGATTCCTAATCCGGTAATATGTACACAAAAAAAATTTTTTTTTTAAACTGACAATGGGTAAACAATCGATGAGCTCTCAACGAATCAAGTATTGATTTCTGTTGGGAAGGTGAGAAGGAGAAGAAGGAGACAACTCCTGGTGTTCCAGGAGGAGTTTCTATATTTGTCTATTCTGTCTCTCTGTCTCCTCCACACACTTACATTTGATTCTTTGTTTATAAGGATCAGTTTATATTTTATTGATTAACTAGTAACTTTCATTATTTTCTGTCTCGAGGAAACAAAAATAAAAAAAAAAAAAAAAAATATATACATAATGAACTCACCTACGTTTAAGTCAGAGTTGTCGCCCTCGATGTCTCCCATTGCATTTGGGTTGGATGATAAGAGTCTGTTGAGCTCGCCCACGAAGTTGAAGCTGGATGTCGGTGGTGGTGCAGGTCCACACATGAATTCGCTGTTGTATCCTACCTCGCTGTCGAAGCTGAGTGAGTTGTCAAGGACAGGGAGATCTCAGCAGCGTATGCGCAGAGACTCTGACACGCTGAGGTCGGTGTCTCCCATCAGATTACAGTTTCAAAACGCTGGTAACGGAGGACAAGGTTGTAATTTCGGCAATATGAGTGCACCAAAGATGTTGAAGCCTGAGTTCTTGAAAACGGGCTCCTCGACTTCCCTGCCGTTACTCTCAGCTTTGATGATGAAAAGTGGGAAAACTAAAGGTGGTCAGACACAGACGTCGTCTACGGCAAACTTTGACGATGTGACGAAGATAAAGGAAACGCTGGATCAGCTACGGCAGGAGGTGGTGCCTAAGACCAGAAACAAACAACGGGATGTTATTAAACCAGAAGTCACGGAGGTGAGAAACGTCTCGGAGGCCAATAGCGAGAAGACCGTGTTTGACAACACAGAAGAATTGCCGGTCACCAAACTCGATACTGAAGAATCTCAGGAGGAAGAAGTGCAATTTCTCAGAAAAAAGCCTGGCAAACAAGAAACTGCACAGTCCCGTATCCTGTCGAATGAAACGACGGTGTCAACAGGTAACGAGATCATCGGTAGCAGTGGGATCAACGTCGATATGCTCCCTACTGACAAAAACGGTTTCGTGCAGATCGAGAGCAAGAATGGCAACACCAACAGGTACAGTTTTATCTCTGCGACCTCGACGGACTACGATATGGAGTGGTACGAAAACCAGAACCAGAACATGATTACGAAGCATTACAACCACCGTTCTGGCCCCATGAACAGAGTATCGTCTGTTATCAGAGAAGACATCGCCGCAGCTCAAAATATTGAGAATCAGTCCAGCAACAGTTCCACGTCATTGGAAGCGACGAAACTGGACTTGAAGATCAAACAACTTGAGCTGGAAATCAGCGAGTTGAAACTGCAGAACGAGAAACTTGTGCACTCCATCAACACCAACAGAATCATTGAGGACAGACTTCTGATAGACCTCATTGGTGGCAGTCATGAACAACACCAGACCCCTGCCAGGCCAACACAGAGCAAAGACATGGAAAAGAAGGTCAAACAGCTCGAAAAGAAGTTTGATAGTTACAAGAAGGTGCTGAAGAAACTGAAAGTGATTAACGATTCCCCACCACCACAACAGCACAAAGGTAGTAAACATAGACATAACCACAGTTCCAGAAACGATGATAATATTCACTTAACAGACAGTAGGGGTCGTATTTTAAGAATCTCGAGCACAGAACTGAGAAAGATTGACGAGCCACAGGACTCTTCTGCCTCCCCATCTTCGCTATCCGACTTTGCATCAGGGGAATCATTTATGGGAGACGACGACATCGAGGACATAGACTTAGACGAAGCCATTGCAGAGAATAAGATAGTGGTCAAGAAAAGACAAGACGCTGCTTCGTCCACAGCCAGTACTACAAGTTCCAAGAAGGGGTTCCATCTGAACTTCCAGGTCCAAGTTGATGAACCTGAAAGGAAGTCATAGAACTAAGAAAATTTTTACAACTTCTCACACTCCAACTAATTTATTCTTATTTTTGCAAGTTAAATGTTTTTTATTTTTTTTTCTTTTCATTTCATTTCATTTTTTTTATTTTTCAATTCCTCATCCAATTCACAGTATCTCCATTCTTAATATATTATAATACAGGGATAAACTTTTACTTTGTTTCACTTTATTTTACTTTTATTTTGTTTTCTCTTTTTTTACTTTTATTACATTTTCTTTCACAAGAAAATTCACACACTGATACACATGAACACCAACGTTCCCACTAATATTTTAATTTTATAACATGATACAACATACTATATATTATAATAGAATATGAATATAAATATAAATATAATACTATATATCGTACATCACGATTAACTAAATTATACTCTATTTTTATTGACAAAGAAAGATGTGGTGAAAGTGTCAAAATATTGATAGAACCTCTTGGTAAAACTCAAGAGCTTTATCAGTAATGTTATACAGTCTACAATTCAATATATTATATAATATAATATGAATTAGAATGTACTGCTTCAAAATATATACTACATTTCAACACAAGACCTGTACTAAACAGTACTATATTTTATCACACAACTCTTTGGATGTCATATATAACATACAATGCAATACATAAGAATACACCGCTATACACAGTATATTGCAAGTTTTCATCGACATCATACGACTATTCTGGGCTTCCCAAGCTTTTCCGACAGTCGTGTCGTGCTGTACGTGTGTATATCATCGTATTATTGGATTGTATAGTATTTTATTACACTCTATTGGTTATTGTATTGCATTGTTGTTGTCTTTTGTATATGTTAATTGTCGGTATATGGTAGCTAATAATACCATGCCGCGTTCCAGACCGTGCATCCTCTTTGATGTTGTACCAGTTCTTTAACGTAAATTCCGATGCAATATAATATTGGTCTCTTACAGGACATTTACAGAATACAGTATATACCGTTATCATACCCAAATAGCTGCGATATCACCAACTGCAATGGGCACACGATGATTTTGGCGGGGCTCATGACCCTTCAATAGTCAAATAGTAGAACCACTTGGCTTGACATGAGGCCACAGGTTCTGAACGTTCTTGAAATATATATAAAAAGAGTGTGTTTTGCTTATCTTGACAATGAACTTTCTATTCACGCTATAGCTTATTTCAAACTAGTACCTGTCATAGGACTTATCTATCTCTTGCTACTAAGACCAGGAATAGTACCTCTTCTTATTTTGTGCATCAAATACGGGTTGTGGATGTGGACACTCGCTGCACCCAAGTTAATCGAAGCCGTGAAACAATTCGAAGAATCAAACTACCAGGTTAGTGAAATACACGAAATTATGATACATCTTGCTAAAACTGCGAATTTATCGGGATTATCATGATAATGTACACTGAAGTGTGGATATTCAAAGCAGGCATTCATTTTGGTGAAAGACAGGAACGAGGTCCGTATTAATATGCTGGGGCTAAAATAAGATCAGATGTGATAACATATATAGCTAGTATGCTCTATTGTATGCCTATGGAATAACCCCAGAAAACACGGTTCTGAAATCAAGAGCGACAACGAATCAACCATATAATAAACAATATCGCAATATTACGATGCTATACAACGATATAATATAATATAGAACGTAATACAATATAACATAATACATTATAACATAATATAATATATAATATTCTGAATATGCAGATTGCTATAACGATCGGCTCATCGCGATAAACTCCGAGGTTGAAAAAAAAATGTGCCAAAACAACCAAATTTCTGATTTTACCCCGGGGAAGAGTATTTGAAAGTGACCCAAGGGGGGAAGGAGGAGAGAGTCAAATCAGAAGACCGGAGTTTTATATCTTGAATACTGTTTTGAATTCTGATCTTTCTGGAGAATTAGAAACGTTGAAAGCGGAATACAGTTTGAATGACAGTTGCGGAGACACGGCCCAAGCCGTGGGAGACAAATGTTGCCAGCGGTGCTGACTACGACGGTGAAGCGAACAGTTTAATGGCTAGGACCGCTGATGGTGGCGGCAGTAACGGTGGTGTTGAAGACAGTGTGAATAGAGACGGGTCTGAGCCCCCCGAGGTTGTTCCGAGACCGGCTGGGTTGACGAGCGGAGGGAATTTCAATGATATGTACAGGACTAATGGAGGCTATGGCTATGACAGCGGGATGTATGGGAACTCTGGCGGGATGTACGGAAATACCGGCGGGATGTTTGGTGGTATGTATGGCGGGGCTATGAATAGGTATGGTGGTGGTATGTACGGTGGAGGGTTCGGAAACTATGGCTCGTATTATGGGAATGGTATGTATGGTGGTGGCTATGGCGAAGGGAATATGAACGGACTGGAGCAGATCAGTGAGTCGACGAGGGCTACGTTTCAGTTGATTGAGAATCTCATAGGGGCCGTTACCGGGTTTGCGCAGATGCTGGAGTCTACGTATATGGCCACGCATAACTCCTTTTTCACGATGATATCGGTTGCTGAGCAATTCAACTATCTGAAGGAAGTTCTGGGCTCTGCATTTGGTATATTTGCGCTTATGAAGTTTCTAAAGAGGGTACTATACTATGTGACTCAAGGTAAGATGGGTACCCCACCATCGAAAGCCATTAAGGGAGGTGCCAAGGGCTCCTCGCCTTTAATCCAGGAGTTTAGCAGATTCTCTCTACGAGGAGATGATAAAAAACCTTCCAGAAGGATCACATGGAAACCCCTCATATTCTTCTTGGCAGCCGTATTTGGATTCCCCTATCTGCTCAATAAATTCATCGCCAAGTTGCAGGAGGTGCAGCGTAGAAATGGCGTCACCATGGGACCAAATGGCGAGGGACCTATTGACCCTTCGAAACTCGAGTTTGCAAGAGCACTATATAACTTTACTCCAGAAAATCCACAGGTCGAAATAACACTGAAGAAAGGTGACCTAGTGGCTATCCTTGCCAAAACAGACCCGCTAGGTCGTTCATCTGACTGGTGGAAAGTACGAAACAGAGAGGGACAATCGGGATACGCCCCATACAACTACCTTGAAATTATCAAGAGGACGAAAAAGAATAAATCCACTCCAGCTGAAGAATAACCGAAAAAAGAACATTACATGATTGCATTTAACATATCCCTATTTATTTGTCAATAAAAAAAACATTAAAATTAATGTAAATAAAATTAACTCGCATTCCTTTTTTTTTTAACACTAAAATATAGTAACAATAACAATACGTATATTGGATGAAACCAAAAAAATAAAATTAATACCTGTTAACTTATGAAAATGGTATGTAAGCAATATAAGCAGCTATAAAATATATGATTGTATAGGTAGAGTAATTCAGAACAGGTACAACATTGCGAAATTATAATAGAAAAAAAAAAATATCAATTTATCCAATTACTTTTAAAGGTTGTTTTTTTAAGTTTTTGTGTGTTTTTTTTTATTTTTTGTATTACATGAAATCGTCGTCACCGAAGTCATCGAAGTTGTCAACATCGAAGTCTTGGTCTTTCTTGAATGCACCACCCAGGTTAGTCTTAGCCTTGGCCTTCTTCTTACCAGCACCACCTGTAGCGGTACCACCCTTGACACGAGCTAGACGAGCTTGTCTCTCAGCCTTCTCCTTGTCCTTAATCAAAATGTTAAGAGTGGCCACGGTTTGTCTGATGTTCTCGATAGACATTGGCTTGGCGACATCTCTGATCAGGTCAATGGCCAACGATGAGGAGTAGTTTAGTGGAGATGGCTCGTGCATGGACACAATAGCAGTAGACAGCGCCTTTCTCAGGTCTTGGTACTCCTTCTTACTCTCAGCCTTGAACAGTGGGTGGTCCTCGATTGGGGTGTCCTTTGTGATAGCTGGTCTCAAGAGAGCAGCCTGTGCAGCCAATTCCTTCTCCTTCTGTAGAGCACGGGCAGCAGGATGCTCACCAGCCATCTCTAGATCACCCAGCAGGTCAGCCGCGTTGTTCAAATCGGAATCCAGCTCAGCTTTCTTCAGCAGTTCCTTCCTGGTCTTCTCATCTAGCGTGTCAATTGCCAGCAAACCTTGCTCTTTCTTCTTGTTCTTGTCATCCTTGGCGTTCTTCTTCCCGCTGGTCTTAGGTTTGGTCTCCTTCTTCTTCTCCTCCTCTGGCTCCGCATCCCAGGAGTCCATGATAGGCTCATCACCTTCAAAATCAATCTCTGCGTCCCAAGAATCCATCAGGACCTCGTCGTTACCAGCATTGTCCCAAGACATCGTTTATATCAGTGTTATATGGCTATTTTACTATCGTATATATCTGTATTCGATAAGATAAAGTATAAAATCCACGTTAAAATCCACCCATTTGACGATAATCTCATCGATTTCTATAATTTTTTGAGTTGAAAAAAAAAAAAAAAAAAAAAAAAAAAATTTCTATAGGTGTCTCGTTATGTGTGATACCAGAGTGTAATGTCATATATATTATACAGTACAGTGTATAGCATAGTATATTGTATAGTGTATAGCATAGTGTATTGTATAGTGTATAGCATAGTGTATTGTATAGTGTATAGCATAGTGTATTGTATAGTGTATAGCATAGTGTATCGTATAGTGTATAGCATAGTGTATTGTATAGTGTATTGTCCTGTATATTGTATTGTATATTGTATCTCATTGCTACATTATGTATATACAATATGTGTATATTATAGTGTATAGTCTGCAGGTGTTGTATAAGTATAATAATGTACTGTATATAGCATTGTTCTGTGTGCTATATAGTGATACTGTATGGTCTTGTTCTGTCTCTACCTATGAGATCCCCAGACTGTGCTGTGCTGTGTGAAATATACAGTGTGTGTGTGTACAGGGTCTTCTATGTATTTCATGAATTTGACAATTTCACCAAGGGGGTCACTCACATTTCATAGTTTTTACAATTTTCTCTACGCCGTTTTCTGTGGGAATTTCCACGATTTTACAAAAATTTCGTATGGTTTCTTTCTCTCATATGGATTCTGGGTGGTCGTGGTGTACGGGAATTCAATATTGCAATACTGGAATATTGAATACACATCTATATATATGTGTGTGTGTGTGTATTATGATATACTCTATTGTATTATATCTTTGCACCTCTCTGCAACACCTCCTGTGTTGTGTTGAGAATCGATTGCTTCATCCAATGGGGAAGTTCATACGTGTTATAATAAATATGTGTATGTGAAAATAAATAAGGATATTTAAAAGGGGAGTAGTCTATGTACAATATTAAAAAAAAAAAAGGATTCGTTAAAGTTCAATTTGCTTGGAGAGTATTGTGTTGTATAAGAGTACAATACATGTTTCTTTTAATGTTCTGTCTCTTGAAGCAGCGAGGCACGTTTCTTCTCTTCTATCTTCTGCATAATATAAGACATACCTTGTCTGCTGTACTTGACGTTCTCGTCGAATATGGCACGGGACCAGTGCTCCAGCTTCGACTTGATCCCGAAGCGGAACCCGCTGCTGAACTTCACCTGGCTCACCACTTTCGTCTTGCAGTTCGCAAAGTCGTAGTCGTACGTGCTGTACTCCTCGACTTGCATTATCCGTGTGTGGTCAAGGTTCCGCGTATACGTCTCCATCCGCCCGCTCTGCGGGTCGACAACAGACATCTCTATGACCCAGGACTCGCTGATCTTTCCCATGAACGCACGCGCCCAGCCAGGCATGTTTCCTGCCTTCTTCAACAGCCGCGTGGTGTGTAGCTTTCCATCCGGGCACACATGCTGCGCCAGTGTGTCAATGGACTTCACAGTCCGCGAGTACGGATTTGGATACCGGTTGAAGAACGCACACGACACAGAGGCAAAATCATTATCAAACACATGCACACTCCTGTGAACAAGAACCATCGTATTGGTGTGTTTTACTCTACCAGAGAATAATCCCTTTCCAAACGTAAAAACCGACTCCTTATGAAATAAGCTTTAACTCTCACACTCCAACCCCCCCCCCCCCCCCCCCAACCAAAAGAAGTTGTTGGTTCCAAAAAAAAAAACCCGGGGGCATGCAGGGTAAACTTCACATAGTGGATTTATCCACAACTCTCAGCTTAACAAACTCCATAATACATTACAGAGAGCATTTGTACTATTATATTATTACATTATTGTATTAGCGTATTGCACTATTTATATATTTCCAGCTACGTTATATCCGATATCGCATTGTATTGTATTTTAATATACTTGTATGTTATTGTTATTGTTGTGGAGTAACCCCACCTTCTCATAATTCGCAACGAATTTAATATGGGCGTGTGGTCTAGTGGTATGATTCTCGCTTTGGGCGAACTTGGAGATTTAACTTCGAGTACAACATCACAAGCATGCGAGAGGCCCTGGGTTCAATTCCCAGCTCGCCCCAATTAATATTTTTTTTTTTCATTTTGCGTTCATTATACACTATACAAAAGCTGTTTACATATCTCTGACACATCTCTGTACTTCTGATAGTTTCAGTTCTGTTTTGTCTCCGTACTTGTCCATAAATTGGGGTATGTCTTCTCTTGACATTAGCAACAACAGTATTGCCTCTTGAGCATCTGTGTGTTTTCTCTGCCACTCCTGTAGCTGTTGAAGTGTGGGTGACTCTGTAAGTGGTGGTATGTTGTTATGAATCTTGCTAGCTAGGCTTCTACATAACTCAAGTTTTTCTTGTGTATCTAGTGGGGAGTCCACCGCCATTCTCACTAGATGCTCCATGAATTTGCGCTCCACGGTGGGTTCCCTGTCCAGCAGGCCCTTCAGCTCTTTGAGCATCTTCTTGTGGCTGATGCGGGGCCAGGAGGCGTCTGTGTACAGGTAATCTCTGCTCATTTCGTCGCAGTTGTCTAAGATGGCTCTTCTCAAGGTGTGCTCGCAAGTGTTGGTGACATACGTCGTCTGCACCTCGTTGGCACCATCTATCTTTACAGCACCGCTGCTGTAGTAAGATATAAGCCAAGGGTGGCTTTCTTGCACCGTGGTCTCAAACTCAGCTCTCCACTGCTTGTACTGCCCGGCTTTTGACAACTTCTCACCGGGGAAATTGTCAGGCATGGCACCGATCGTTTCCAAGTTACGATATATCTCGAAATCTAGCGCTGGATTATCGGGGTTCATTGTATATTCGAGGTTTTATATATAGATGTGGGGGTGGGGGGAGAGATTTGGTATATATATATATATATATACATATATTGATAGGTTCTCCCTTTTACAAGTCAGAGAGTAACACACACATCCTTATATATACACTTGGATTAACCTCCACATTTAATAAACCCCCCGGTTTGCTTCTCAGAATTAAGGTACAACCCCCAATGAAATCTTTAACTGCGGGGAATATCGCATAGTGTGCCATACAGGAATGTGACTTTGTACAGAACAGTTCTTACGAAACATTATATATATATACCCTTGCCGTGTTTTAGGGAACACTCCATTTAGTTTACAAACGGGTCGCAAGGATGACAGTTTTATTGTACCACAGCCATATATAATCCACACCGGCGATTCCATTTATTGTAGCTTGCAGCTCCCCATTGCGTTAAATTTAGGCAATATACTCGTCCGTGTCTTGTGATGTCAGTTTGTCTGTACATGAGATGGTTCAGTGTGATTGTAATTTCCTAGTTTCTGTAACATTGCATAGTGTATTGGAGGGATATTTGTCTGAAGAATACTGTTTCCCTCTGTGAACCTGAGGTAACGTTTACTGAAAGACAAGCTTCTGCGCTCTTCTCCCAGAACTACAACCGAACCTTAACGGATTCTAGCAGTGATGGACCCAAGTAGAGTTCAACAGTTAAGGGAAAACTCTGTATGTAGCAGGGGGAAATGGAAAGATACCACAATGTAATAAAATAAATACATGACATAAATACATGACATAAATACATGACATAAATACATGACATGTAGACCAATATGACTATGAAAACCCCTTTTTACAGAACTTGAAGAGATATACGACAACAGCATCAGTATCAATATTGAAATAGAACACTGTACCACACTATGCTATACCACACTATGCTATACCACACTACGCTATACCACACTATGCTATATTATACTATACTATACTATACTATCATGTACTATACAATATATATTTAATATAATTTCCCGATTGGGTAATCATGTTACCCGGATGTGTCAATAATAATAATTTTTTTTCCACTGTTTGGTGTGAGACGCTTTCGCTGCGAAGAGAGAGAAAAAAAAAAATTCTTTCCACCTCACTTGGGATCTTGAAAGTTGGCGCTTAAAATTATTGTTACGTTGTGGAAATGGTCCTCTTTTTTTATATTTCAAGAGTGAACAGAGCACTGTAACGCGTATAAAATATAATTAGAGATAGAGATCAATTATGAGTACGGCTTTGCCCTCGTTGCAGTTGTCTGTGGATTATCAGGCGTTTTCTAATGAGGTTTCTGATTTCTTGCAGCATTTCAAAGTGGCGGATGAGAGCAGTGTGGATGTGTCGGCGACAATTGACGCCGACGTGGACAGTATGGATGTGGAAGGTGAGATTATGAAGGCGGGTCCGAAGTACATGTATATTTTGCAGCAGGTTGCGAACAGGGAGCGGGACACGGTGGAGATCGAGCTGAACGATGTGTTGCGGTTTCAAAGCGAGAAGTTTCTTGAGGGCGGTGTGTTCTCGCAGGATCTTGTGGCGTTGATTCAGAAGAACGCTAACCATTTCATTGAGCTGTTTTCCAGGTGTATAGACAGTGTTATGCCGTTGCCTACGCGGGAGATCAGCTACAAGGACGACGTGCTGGATGTGATCTTGAACCAGCGGAGGTTGAGGAATGAGCGTATGCTTTCGGAGCGGACGCACGAGATCAGTAACGAGATGGATAACGGGGACTCCACGTCGAATGATATTATGCGGGAACTGGCGCAGGACGAGACTGAGACGTTTCCAGCGGAGTTGACAAGACGGTACTCTGTGTATTTCAGGCCGTTAACAAGGGCTTATGCAGCCAGGTACAATTCCAAGAAGTACATGCAAGGTGCCGTGCCATTGTCTGTGAGGCAGATCAAGGGTGAGCACCTGGGCCAGCTGATCACTGTGAGAGGTATCATCACGAGAGTCTCGGATGTTAAGCCTGCGGTCACTGTGATCGCGTATACTTGTGACCAGTGTGGGTACGAAGTGTTTCAGGAGGTCAATTCCAAGACATTCTCTCCATTGGTGGAGTGTACGTCGCGGGAATGTTCCCAGAACCAGACCAAGGGTCAACTGTTTATGAGTACCAGAGCCTCGAAGTTCAATGCGTTCCAAGAGTGTAAAGTTCAAGAACTTTCGCAACAAGTCCCAGTGGGTCATATCCCAAGGACACTGACTATACATGTCAACGGTCCCTTGGTGAGAAGTGTCACTCCTGGTGATATTGTTGATGTTTCCGGTATCTTTTTACCCTCGCCATACACAGGTTTTAAAGCTTTGAAAGCTGGTCTATTAACAGAAACCTACTTGGAAGCACACCACGTTCGCCAACACAAGAAGAAGTTTGCTTCTTTCCAAATGACTTCTCAGGTGCGTAATCATGTCACAGAGTTGTCACAGACTGGTAATGTTTACGAAAGATTGGCCAAGTCTATCGCTCCCGAGATTTTTGGTAACTTAGACGTCAAGAAAGCGCTATTACTGCTACTGGTTGGTGGTGTAGACAAGAGAGTTGGTGACGGTATGAAAATCAGAGGTGATATCAATGTTTGTCTGATGGGTGACCCCGGTGTTGCCAAATCCCAATTGCTGAAGGCTATCTGTAAGATTACTCCAAGAGGTGTTTACACCACTGGTAAGGGTTCCTCCGGTGTTGGTCTGACCGCTGCTGTTATGAAGGACCCTGTCACTGATGAAATGATCTTGGAAGGTGGTGCCCTTGTGCTCGCAGACAACGGTATTTGTTGTATTGATGAATTCGATAAGATGGACGAAAGTGATAGAACTGCCATTCACGAAGTCATGGAACAACAGACCATCTCTATTTCCAAGGCCGGTATCAATACCACTCTGAATGCCAGAACCTCTATCCTGGCTGCTGCGAACCCCCTGTATGGTAGATATAACCCAAGACTCTCGCCGTTGGAAAACATCAACCTGCCAGCTGCCTTGCTTTCCAGATTTGATATCTTGTTTTTGTTACTAGATGTTCCCAACAGGGAGAGCGATGAAATGCTTGCAAACCATGTTGCTTACGTGCACATGCACAATAAGCAGCCAGACCTAGACTTTGAGCCCATCGAGCCCACTGTGATGAGAGAATTCATCGCGTACGCCAGGACAATGAGACCCGTCATGACCTCGGAGATTAACGACCATGTTGTCTCCGCGTACATCCGTCTGAGACAGGACTCCAAGAGGGATATAGATTCCAAGTTCTCGTTCGGACAGGCCACCCCTAGAACCCTGCTTGCCATTATCAGACTGTCACAGGCGCTGGCCAAATTGAGACTGTCAGAGACTGTCGACATCGACGACGTAGACGAGGCTCTGAGACTGATCACAGTGTCGAAGGAATCCCTGTACCAGGAGAGAGCCAGGGCCAATGGAGACCTGAACCCAACTACAAATATCTTCAAGATCATCAAGAAGATGTCCCAGGAGAGCGACTCCAAGGGGTCACTCCCATACGAATACATAGTCAAGACTGTCAACTCTAGAGGCTTCACAATAGACCAATTGACCCAATGTGTACAAGAATACTCCTACTTGAACGTCTGGCATTTGATCAATGACGGAAGGACCCTGAAATTTGTAGATAACGAGGATCAATAATCTCCGTCCTTCCTTTCCTTCTCCATTCTCTCCCTTAATTGTCGTGTCCATTATTATTTGTACAATATTACATCCCCCCTCCCTCCACCCCCTAAAATACTCGTACAATATGTAACATTATAAAATTAATATATATCTATCTATCATAAACAAACTCCGGTACTCTTTCCTTTTTTTGCGGGCTTTTTTTTGTTTTGTCTTTTCCATTTGCATTAAAAGCTTACTAAGTGAATCTCCCCTTCAATCTCTTCCCATTGTATTTGCTATCCCCCCCATTGTCTAGCCCATTGTCATTATTCACAATTTATCATCATCCGTTATCAAGTTCAAATTCAATTATATTTTGTCCCCTTTTGTAGCCCCCGCTCTCTTTTACTTTATATCCCCCCCCGGGTCCACCCTCCCCTTCCACGCTCCAGTCTGGGGGGGGCCAGAGTGAGACAGACACACACAGACAGAGTGACCCCCTCCCCCCTCGCCCCCCGCAGACAGAAAAAAAATAACTGCGGGGAGGGGTGCGCTAGACAGAGCGTGCAGACCTTGCAGAGCGTGCAGGGAAGGGGACGGAGGGGACGGGGGGACGGCAGCGGGTGAGCCTAGATGTCCAGGCAGGGGGGGGTGCTGTTTGTTTAGGCAGCCTAGGCAAGACGTTCTAGGCAGGACCGTTCTAGAGAAAGAATTTTGGCAGCACATTTAAAGGGACAAAAAACATCTGGGCATAGATCAACAGCAGACTACAGAACAAAGACATAGAACAAGACATAGAACTAATACCCTTTATTTCTGTAATGGAAAAGAAAAGTGTTAAAAAATGGTCTTAACATATTTTGATCTTACATTTAGACCTCTCCTTCACAAGCGTAAGACAATGCGCTACAATGAATGCTACCCCCTCTCTCTCTCTATCTTGATCTCAAAAGGAAAAATAGGGATTTTTAATTTGGGACAGTAAAATCAATAACGCAAATAACGTAAACTTATCTCCGACGGTTCCTATATAATACGCTTGTTTTGTTTGTTTGTTTTTTTTTGATTTATTATACTTCCTTCTCTCTTTGTTTCTCTCTCTCTCTGATCTAACAGTATTGTATCGACAAGATGAGCAGTGTGAAGACGTCTAAGATACAGAACGTCAACATCGTGAGTACGAACTACTCGAGGTACGGTGTGTCGGTGTATGACAGGCTATATAGTGGTAAAGGTGATGACAAGACGAAAGCGCATAAGAGTAGCGGGAATGGGCGGGCTGTGAGCAATAACAGCGCGGGCCACTCGTTTTACGGACACCCTGAGCTGAGTAAGACGAGCTCGGTGGCCTCGGAACTGGACAACGACGCGGCCACCATCTCGACAAACAACTCTCGCAAGTCGCTGATCAAGCGTAAGTACCGGTCGTTGTTCTCTGCTTCGTCAAAGAAACTGATCACGAAGCTTTACGAGCACGGGTCGAACAGCGATTCGTTCTCTTTGTTCTCGCACAAGCCCTCAAGAGCTGAGGAACAAGAAGAACAAGAACAAGAAGCACGCGATGCACAGGAGTTACTGTTTGGTGTGGCTGACAGACCCCTGATCGAACAAAAACAGTTTAGTGACCTTCCGCAAGAAGTGTTGAAAGTTATCTTCGAGAGCCTCCAGGACGACCAGGCCACGCTGGTGAACTGTCTTTACGTGAATAAAGCCTTTTATAACGCCGTCAAGCCTGTATTGTATGAAGAACCCAGGTTCACCTCTTCCTATCGTGTAGCTCAGTTCGTTACCTCGATCAGGTTGACTCCCCAGAACGGTACATACGTGAAAGTGCTGGACTTATCGAAGCTGAAAAATGGTGTAATTAATGAGAAGAATAATGCCACAAATAACTCTACCACAGCTGCAGTTGCAGACTCTCCAGATGTTGATGTCAACAACGCTAACGCCAACAACAATAATAATAACATTAATAATAACAACCCAGGTCGATCGAGAGCAACCTCGGTTACAAGCATTAACTCTACTCCATCCAGTATTGCAAATAACAACCCTGCTGGTAAAGAGGTGGCGTATGCTGGATGGAGAGATTGGAGATACAGACACGATCCCTTGTACTCCTCCCCTCTTCTGAATAGTTACAACAGTAAGAGAACGCTCTCTAGGACACCGTCTTTGAAATCGGTTCAAACTTCAAGCTCAGGTTCTTCACTTAATATATTTCCAAACTTGTTGTCTAAGGAGGGGAGTACTAATTCGAGCACAGAGGGCAAAAGCTCTGAGAACAACCCGTTTAGCTCTTTCAAAAGAACGAGATCAAGCAGTTCAGTGTCTTCTATTACGAACAGTATTATGTCTTCTTTATACAATGGGTCACATGTATCCCTAAGCACCACACTTTCAGGCTCTGATTCTGCCACTAAGACTCCAACTAAGTCGAAGGTTCAGACACCTCCTGTTGCTAACGATAAATCTGATCAGTCTTCTGATCAGTCATCTGAACCGAGCACGAACACTACAGGTGATGATACATCAACTTTTGGAATGACTAACGACAAGGCTTCTGGAACCGCTTCAACATGGTTCAGAATGAAATTACGTGGGACTAGGACAAGAAGGCAAAGAAAGGACAAGATTCTTGAGAAGGACTCAAAGAAGACCACAGGCAGCAGAAGTAACAGTAATGAAAAGATAAACAAAGAGGTTGTCATAAAGAGAGTTCAACCTTTTTCAACTCCACACCCTTATGCAAACAAGTTCCTGTTGAAGTATGCTCCTTACAAGGATTTACCCCTGGGATATATTCTACATATTATGGATCATTGTCCACATTTAACTGAATTAAACTTATCAAACTTGGTGTTGTGTACTGATTTTGAGATTATTGAGAAGGGGAAGAGAAAGAGATTCAACTCTTCTTTGTTGTTACCTGCAGTTCAAGAATCAGTGATTTCTATAGATACCTCTGATAATCTTGAGGTGATTTATTTAACTGATTCAAGCAAATCTTATGAATACTACGATAGATTGGGGAATAACAACAAGCACCGTCGTAATACCAGTATGAATGGGTTTTGGAATGCCCCAAGCTGGGGCGATGGACCTGCACCAATAGGCTCAAACAAAAACGAACTTAAGAGAACTAATTCCCAGCATGTTATTAAGTC
Source organism: Nakaseomyces sp. UFMG-CM-Y6046 (assembly GCA_030571395.1). Taxonomy (NCBI): domain Eukaryota; kingdom Fungi; phylum Ascomycota; class Saccharomycetes; order Saccharomycetales; family Saccharomycetaceae; genus Nakaseomyces; species Nakaseomyces sp. UFMG-CM-Y6046. The sequence goes on along the minus strand of JAJLXT010000033.1, from coordinate 16,541 downwards.
TGGTGTTGAATTAAGAAAGCTGAATGAATCAGAAATTTTTCAACACATTGTGCAGAACCATTCAGCTGATTTTGCTACGAAACTGCATGTTAAGATTGATAATGTTGTGTGGTGTAGACAGGAAGTGATCAAAAGTTTTATTCTACAAAGTTTTGAAAACGAAAAGGAGTATTATAGGGATGACATCTCCGAATTGTTTGAAAGTGATATGATGTTCAGTTTTGAAAAGTCAGGATTAAGTAGAAATATTGCTTGGACTTGTAAAGGTGATCTGAAAGATTTTGTTACTTTGGTGGTCTTGGAAGAAGTAAACAAGATGGACGACTTGGAACTAGAGAATGTGTTTAATATTAAGGCAGAAAGGCACTTGGAGGCAGGAAACGCTGCTGAAAAGGCCCCTGAAATTTATGATGTGTCAAACATATTTGCTTTAGAGTATGGCTTCCAACCCAAGAAGAAGAGAGTTATGAAATTCAGATTGACAATTTTGAAAAACGACATGCCCATGACTTATGCAGTGAGGCAAATGACAGATCAGTACTCTTCCATCGTCATCGACTTGCAAAACAATAGAAATGTTGTAATGGCTCCTGCAGTCACGCCAAATCAGGAGGAACAACCAAACGATGTGGATAATAATGATGATAACCTAGCTGCTGCAGTACCAGAGAACAATGATGCAACTGATCCTACCACTGCAGTAAACGAACCATTAACGACCGACCCAAGATTGAGAATCGAGAGAGTCACTCAGGAGATTGTTGCCCGTTTGAAAGAACTGAGAGGTTCTGACCTAAGAAGAAACATAGGTGAAAACAACTATATCCGGGAAGAGTTCACGATTTGATATCTTTTTATTTTTGGATTTACCTTTGGTAAATTATTTAACGAATTTTTATTTCTTTCTTCATGACAAATATATTTTTGCATTTTTATGATATTATTTTTTATTTTTACGTTGGTATTAGAAAAGAAACTATTACAATAAAATCGGATTTTAAAAAAAAAACAAAAAACAGATAAATATGTGTATTTAAGATTTCTCTATTATTTTTAGTGTCTAATATAATATGCAGTATTACTGAATTAATTTTTTGATTATTTAGTTGGGTGAATATTTTTCTGTGAACTTGGTTTAGTTAATGATGACATTGGTACAAATACATTTTTTATTCAAAACATAAAAATTTTTCTTCAAAAATCGTACATAATTTCTCGGGAGCATTATAAAATAGGTTGTGCCCACACTTCTCAACTTTAACCATGGTTTTGTTACCTTCTGGAATATCTATAAACAGGTCAAATAGCTGTTTGGTTCCTGCTTCTGTTACCACTTTATCATTTTCACAGTATATAATAGTGATCTTCGAGTCCTGTCGCGTCAACACGTCAGAGAACTCCTTCCACTCGGGGGTAATCCATCCGATAAGATATGCAAAGAAAATATATGAGCTGTTTCTAATGTTTGTAGAGAACTGACACAGTTTTCTGTATTGTAACAGTATATTTTCACTATCACTTTCTTCCTCGTAGAAGAAGTTCTTGATCCCGGATCCTTCGAGCCCATAGCTCCTATCAAAGAAGGACCTATACCAGTCAAACACCACAGGGACACGTAACAAAGCACGGAACACCCATTGCATCTTCCAGTTTCCTTTATCCAGCACGGGGATGTGTGGTGCCGGTGGTGCACACAGAATCACGTTTCGAACTTTGAAACTGGGGTCCAAGGCCATCACCAGGTGCGTACCAATATAACAGCCCATCGAGTGACCAACCACGTTCAGCTCTGGTCTCAAATCACCCACTTTCTGCAAAATGACTCGCATCACTATCTTGGCCACGTGGTCCATATCGTACTTAACGTTGTCGCTGAGTGGCCGGCTGCCACCGAAACCCGGCAAATCCAGCGCGATGACGGGCTTGCCGTGTAAGTTCAGCAGCTTCAACAGCGGCTCAAACTGGTCCAGGGAGCCACCAAGACCGTGGATCAACACAAACAACGATGATGATTTGGGCTGTATAGTGTCGAGGTTATCCCAGCACCGCACACTGAAATCAGATCCCTCGGGGTCGTCCCCTTCCACCGTTGAGCAATGATCCTGTATGAACCGCCACTTGAAATCCTGGGCGTTATCCGGCAACGAAACCAGCTCAGCCAATTTCCCACGAGGCTCATTGATATATTTAGAGACCACTGCTTCAACACTGAGCCCCGATAGCGGCTCACCATCCAGCGAACACGCCTGATCCACAAACATTAGAGAGAAGAACGCACACACCTGTAACACTAACTACTAGTTAGCTATATTCAACCGCTTTTTTACTATAGTATTATGCTACGGATGCACTTTAATACATCATGTCTCACCACTCCCTCCCCCCGCTTAACAGTGGTCGGAGAACAAGGGATAAACCCCGAAACTAAGAGCCAGTTCAAAACGAAACAAATCATGTGATAAGAATACATGTGACTATACAGGTATTAAATTTATCTCAATATTGTTTGTATGGGGAGTATTCCCAGAAGTCTAGACATATTGTAATATTTAAGGAAAGGCTACACAGGATCAAATGATTTCCCCCAATTCATTGACAGATAACGTGATAGTAATGTAATATAAAGATCTACTAAGGTTTTTTTTAAACAAAAGCATATTTTTCCTTTCTGGGGTTTTCAGGGTCTACCAGTTTGCTATAATCAAGTGTTACTGCTAATATCTCTCTCCTTAGATTTCTAATTGACACATTGAAGGAGGAGTGGGAGGATTTGCGCGGTTGACAATAAGTACGACGTTTTTTTACTTTTACACAAAACCGGCTGTCAAAACAACGGCTATTTTTGAATGGGGGCAAACCTTCGCTGTTCTTTTTATTTTTCTCTCTCCCAGTCGTTCTGCTTCGTTTGACTGCCTTCTGGTCTGTAAGGTGAAAAAAAAATATTGAAAAAAAAAAAAGAGCCAAGTTGAAAAGAATGTGAACACGTTTGGTCAACTCTTTTGCAAAACAAGCGAAACAACCACTTTGAAACAAAGGATTATCCATTCGATTGTCAGTTCTTACAAGGAGAGTTTTTTTTTTATTTTGATTTTATAATTGCTTATTATATTAACAACAAGAAGCAAAATACCAAGGTTTTTTTGTTTTATTGACGATAAAAAAAAAAGACAATAACGATATAGTAAGCAACGATGAGTGGTAAGAAGAAGCTTATGCCGAAATCGGCAATGTTTGTGAAGAAATATGAGAAGACTATCAGGCTGTGTTTTGCCTCGTTCCTGATGGTGCTGACGTTGTTGTTTCTGTTCCATTCACCACAACATAACGCTTCCACTAGTTCTAGTATTCGTAAGAACCCTCGTGGTGGTATTGAGATTAACAAGCCTTTTATCAGAAACGGTGACCCCAAGTATAAAGTACCTACAATGGACCGTTTGCAAGGTATCACAGAGCATCCAAAGGATGGTAAGAAGAAGGAGAAGGCTGTGTACATTACGTTGGCCAGAAACAGTGATTTGATGAGTTTGATACAGACGATTAGACATGTCGAAGACAGATTCAACAACCGTTACCATTACGATTGGGTTTTCCTGAACGACGATGCGTTCACTGCGGAGTTTATTCGTTTGACCTCTGCCTTGGTCTCTGGTACTGCCAAGTACGGTAAGATTCCTAAAGAACACTGGAGTGTTCCTGACTTCATTGACAAGGACAAGCTGGACGTGCAATTGAAGAAGTTCGGCTCCATGCCAAAGATCCCATACGGTGGCTCTCTGCCTTACAGACACATGTGTCGTTACCAATCCGGTTTCTTCTACAGACACGAGCTTCTGCAGGACTACGACTACTACTGGAGAGTCGATACCGATATCAAAGTGTTCTGTGATATCCAGTACGATATCTTCAAGTTCATGAGAGAGAACAACAAGAAGTACGGTTTCATCCTGTCCGTGACCGAGTACATGGAGACAATCCCAACACTGTGGAAGACAACCAAGGAGTTCCAGGAGAAATACCCTCAACACATAAACAAGAACAACTTCATGAAGTTTATCTCCAACGATGGTGGCTCGAGTTACAACGGTTGTCACTTCTGGACCAACTTCGAGGTCGGTTCCCTGAACTTCTGGAGATCAGAGGCCTTCACCGACTTCTTCAACTTCCTGGACCAGAGTGGTGGTTTCTTCTACGAGAGATGGGGTGACGCGCCAGTGCACTCCATCGCCGCATCCCTCCTGCTAGACCAAGATGAAATCCACTTCTTCGACGGCCTGGGATTCTTCCACCCTAACTTCTTGGCTTGTCCATACGAAGAAGACATCAGAGAACAGAACCAATGTACCTGCGATCCAATGGGCGACCACACCTGGTGGACTTACTACTTCTGCACAAGGAAATACTTCAGTGCCAAGGGCATCGAACTGCCTGCTGAGATTCCAAACCTGACTCCAAAATGATTGGCATGAGATAACCCCCCATAAAAGAGACTAGTTTTTTCCCCCCTATGTACATTAAAGACAAGCTGCGCAAAAATGTCTCTTTCTTATAGTGAGACGGTGTAACACTGAAATATTATATATAATTATCGTAAGTAAACTAATTGGTGCCAATATGCCATTTTTGTGATCATGTCTCACTCACACTAATCACGTTTTTCCCTTACACACAAGAAAAGGTGCAAAAACTGGATTTGAAATTTAACCATGGGATGGATATTATGACTCGTAGCAGTCCCAGCAAGCTTATATAACTACTATAAAGCGAGTCACAGACGGTTTTTAATACAGCCATGTCGTTTGAACAGGTGTTTTCGTTCCAGGTTTTCTTTATATTTCTCCGGGAGTCGCTGGAGATAGCGGTGATCATATCGATTCTGCTGACTATCGTGAAGCAAGGTTTATCTATAGGCGAGCATGATGAGGCTCTTACGGTTCCAGGAAGTGGCAGTACGGGCGAGACAGTTGTGGAGGAACAGGTTCCCTTGACCGTCGAGGAAGAAGAGCAAGTGTACGAGGTGCAAGGAGCTGATGCGAGCCAGGAGTCGCTGTCATACGCAGACAACTTGAAGTTATACAAGAAATTGAAAGTCCAGATTGTCTCTGGTGGTGCGTTGGGTCTTATCATTTGCGGTTTCATTGGTGGTGCTTTTGTTGCCGTGTTTTACCACGTCGGAACGGACTTGTGGACTCTTAGTGAGCATTACTACGAGGGTATCCTGAGTCTTGTCGCCTCCATTATCATCTCTGTGATGGGTCTATTCTTCCTACGTGTGGGCAAATTGAGGGAGAAGTTCAGAGTCAAACTGGCTTCGATCATCTACTCGGATAGAGGCAAGATGCTGAAGGTGAATGCCACGGAAGCTGTGAGTTTTAGCGAAAAATACGCATTTTTTATCTTACCTTTTGTAACTTCATTGCGTGAGGGTCTAGAAGCTGTTGTATTCATCGGCGGTGTTGGTCTAGATCAGCCACTAGTGGCTATCATCACCTCTATGGTGTGTGCTGTTTGCATAAGCGGTGTATTCGGTGTCTTCTTCTTTAAATACTCCAGTTCCTTGTCGCTGAAAATCTGTTTGGTCATCACTACATGCTTCCTATATTTGATTGCATCAGGGCTCTTCTCTAAAGGTGTATGGCAATTGGAACTACAAGATTATGTTAACAAATGTAACGGACAAGACATGAGTGAGGTTGGGAATGGACCTGGGTCTTATGACATCTCCCGCTCTGTTTGGCATGTAAATTGTTGTAATGGTGAAACTGATGGTGGGTGGATGATCTTGACCGCCATATTTGGTTGGACAAACAGTGCCACTTACGGATCCGTTAGCAGCTATATTGTATACTGGCTGGTCCTAATTTTCTGCATTAAAATGCTGATGGCAGAGGAGAAATACGGTTATATACCGGGCGTTCCAATTAAATGGCAAAAGAAGAGAATTACTAAGAGACTCAAGATAGCTCACAATTCCTTGAAACTGAAGCAAAACCTTCAACAGTCATCATCTGCAAACCCAAACACAGCAGTACAAGAGCCTACTCGTACATCTAAGGATAGTTCTACACCTTTGATAACAGTTTCCACCGAATTGCATGGGTCAATTGAAAATAATACAAATTAGATATTCTTCTGTTATTCATTGTAAATAAATTACTTACATTTGTCATTATTCACTTTTACATATGTGTCATAGTTTTTTACTCAAAAAAAACATTTCAAAATTATCATATATTAAATCAAAGCCTTAATTATAGTATTACATAGCCAATATATAAAGTCCATAAGTTCCTCATATTGGTGAGGTTTTACTAAGATACCTCAATAATAGCAACAGCATCACCAGCATCAATCATGTCTCCGTTTCCATGAAGAATCTTTACTATTTTACCATCTTTAGTGGCTGAGACAATCATTTCCGTTTTCATTGCCTCGATAATAAGTACTCCTTGACCCTCTTGAATCTCTTTACCTTCTTCAACGATTGGTTTCCAGAATCTACCAGCATATTCAGAATAAATGAACTCCTGATTATCAGGCAATTCTTCAATGACCTCTGGTGCAGAAACCTGGCTTTGTAGTAGTTCATTATTAGATACCTGAATCAAATTCACAAACTCATCAAACTTTTCACCCTTCTGGTTTTCCTGGAAATCTTGGATGGACTCAATGTTATCATGGACCCATTTCAAGTAATCACCATGATCAAATACAATGTCGTTTACTTCAACCTCATAGGTACCATTATCCCAATCTTCAGTGTATTTATCGATTTGCTCTTCACTAACAGCATAAAACTCAACTTGGTCAAATGGATTCAATAACCAAGGCTCACCGTTTGGAAGATGTAGCATTAATTTATCCCAAATTGGAACTGTTCTACCAACCAATTGGTAACCACCTGGACTATCTGCGGCATATATGCACATATACATACCACCAATACCAACGATACCACGTTCAGTATAAGTTCTGGAGGGATTATATTTGGTACCCAACAACCTATGACGAGGATCCAATGGTAGCGCACAAGGTGACCCCAAGAACACATCACCAACACCTAGTACCATAAAACGTGCTGTGTAAATCATTTCCCTAACATCTTCATGTGTCATGTTATTTATCTGGGCGATGAAATCAACGTTGTTTGGTAGCCATGGAGCAGAAGAACGAATAGTTTCCTGATACCTCTTAACAGAGTCCAAAGTCTTAGAATCTTCAAATGCCATTGGTAATCTAAACAGCCTTGAATTAACTTTCCAGTTCTTATCGAAAGGCAATTCCTCTTCGTATGCAACAAGCGTTTTCAAAAGAGCTGATTGTGAAATTTGATAACCATCAAACTCAACCAATACAGATCTAACACCCTGAGACATTTCCACAATACCCGTCGTTTGCTTACGCTGGACCATATCCATCAAGCATTTTATTCTGTAGCACAGGTTAAATTCAATAACCTCCTCACCGTACTCAATCAAAATGTATTTATCACCAGCCTGTCGGTAGACAACCTTTGGAGAAAAGTCCTCACCCTTTTCACGGACATACAGAACTGGATCAGAAGCAGTAGACTGGCAAGTTACCTCATCGATTTGGATATCTGAGTCCTTTTCTAGATTCTCAATTGCTATGTCTTGAGATTCCTTTAGAGACCTAGCAGTCTTATAATCTAGAGGGATGAATTGAATAGTATCTCCCGGTTTGACTTGTCCCACCTTCCATAATTCTGCTTCAACAACAACTGCCTCACAAACGAAACCACCCAAAGAAGGTCCATCACAAGTAATGATGACTGGATCATCACCAGTAAAATTAATAGCACCTAGTGAATAAACATAATCATGTGTATTGGATGGATGTAAACCACCTTCACCACCGTCCTTTCTGGCCCACTTTGGTTTTGGGCCAGAAAGTCTTACACCAAACCTGTTGGAATTATAATGTACTTTCCATTGTGTCTCAAAGAATTCTTGAACACTTTCCTTCTGGTAAATATCTGGTGCGCCATGGGGTCCACAAGTCACTCCAATTTTCCACTGGCCATCACTAGCCATTTTTGGACGTAATTCTCTAGGTATTGGGGCAGTTGGATAGCATGGCGCTGGGATTTCATCATCACTAAATTGGCGTGGTAAAAACAATACATCTCCCAATCTTAGGGGTCTCCCATTATATCCACCTAATTTTCCTAAAGCAAAGGTGGAAAAGGAGCCTAGATACTTCGGAATGTCAATACCACCTCTAATAGCCAGATAAGCCCTAGTACCTCCACTAACTTTACCAATTGCTAGTTTTGAACCACCCTTCAGTGCTATAGGTTCATATTGAGGAACAACCTTACCATCAACAGTAACATCAACATTAGCACCTGTAACTGCCACAATAACATCCGTGTGTGATATTAATGTTGGGCCCTTTAAGGTGATCTCCAAACCAGGAGTTTTATAATGATTACCAACAATACGATTTGCAAGTCTGAAGGAATAGTGGTCCATTGGGCCACATGGTGGAACACCAATACGCCAATAATTAACTCTACCAGGGTAGTCCTGCACAGAAGTTGCTGCACCGGCATCTAAAATTTCAATAGCTGGAGGTGTGTACGAAAAACCGTTTAGATAGTTTGTTGATAAATTAGCATCCTTAAAGTCACCTGACCCTACGATAGATTTTAGATAGTCCAAGTTAGTAACGCAACCATAAACTCTAGTATCATTTAAAGCCTTTAACATTTTCAATATGGCATCATTCCTGTCCTTTCCATGTACAATAATCTTCGCCAGTGTGGGATCGTATTCAGCGGAAACATTGGTACCTTTCTTCACCCAAGTATCAACTCTACAATCGGTTGGGAATTCTACATGAACCAACTCACCAGGAGATGGTCTGAAATCCTTAAGAGGGTTTTCTGCATACAGTCGGACTTCGATAGAGGCACCTTGAACATTGATTTTGGAGATATCAAAATTTGGTGCCTGCCCTGCAGAAATTTTAACCATCCATTCAACCAGGTCAAGTCCTGTAACCATTTCGGTAATAGGATGTTCAACCTGCAATCTAGTGTTGACTTCTAGAAAGTAAAATTCATCGCGGGCCTCATCATAAATATACTCCACAGTACCTGCACCTCTGTAGTTCAAATGCTTACCTAGACTTTCTGCACACTCTCTCATTCTCAACCTTGTCTTTTCGGGCAAATTAGGAGCTGGTGTCTCTTCTACGATCTTTTGGTTACGACGTTGTAAAGAACAATCTCTCTCACCTAGGGCAATAGCATTACCTTTCCCGTCACCCATCAATTGAATTTCAACGTGTCTTGAATTTTCAATATATTTTTCTAAAAATACACCTGAATCACCAAAATAAGAAGCACCCTGGTGCTGTACGGATTCAAATACACGAGCCATATCTTCCTCATTATCAACCTTCTGTAAACCAATACCACCACCGCCTGCAGTTGATTTCACCATAACTGGATAACCAATTTTTTTCGCAAATATAATTGCATCTCCTGAATTTTTGATAAGAGAGGAACCAGGAACCAATGGTACACCTGAGGCCTTAGCAACTTCCCTTGCTGAATGTTTTAGACCTAATTTTCTTATTGTTTCACCGGTTGGACCAATAAATATAATACCTTCTCTGTCACATCTGTCTACGAAACCAGCACTTTCTGACAGGAAACCATAACCTGGAATAATTGCATCAGCTCTGTTCTCCTTAGCAATAGAAATGATCTTATCCTCATGAAGATAGGTCTCTGCAGCAGAAACGCCACCTAGTGGCACTGCAATATCTGCATCCTGAACATGTTTTGAATATTTATCAACGTCAGAATAAATCGAAATTGTTCTGATACCTAGTTTCTTTAGAGTCTTTATAATACGAACTGCAATTTCACCTCTGTTAGCGACAAGTACGCAATCAAATGTTTTAACATTACCATCAACTACTTTCAAGCTTTCTACGTAAGGTTTAAAACCACCAAATTCCGTTATATCAGTGGTACCGTTAGAAAGATAGCCATATTCTTCACAAATGAAAGATTTAACCCAAGTACCGTCCGTTAATTCAACAGACCCAATACCCAAGGGTGCAGGAATCATTGCCATAAACTCACCAAATCTGCTTAGTGGAATGCTATATGTTTCTAGTTGAATACATGCACCTGAACCATCATCGACTCTTCTGAGACCCGGTTTCAAAACTGGTCCTACCTTTGGTAGAGCATATAGGCGATAATTTTCAGAAGTCTTTGGAGATCCAAGGTACGTAGCATTGACTTTTTCCAGTTGCCAATGAAGAGGCAGTCCTTTTAAGTGAGCACCAACAACAGCGACACATATGGAACTCTTTTCATCTATTTCTGGTCCTTCAAGGTTGTCATCAGCTAATTTAACATGTTTGTTTGGAAATATACCACAAGTACGCTTACCATCAGGGTACATTGTTGATAAGAATCTTCTGGCCAAATCTAATAGCGCATAATCTGAAAACTTCCTTGCAATCAGGGTTATACCATTTGGTAATCCGTCAGCACGGAATCCAGCAGGAATAGCCAACGCAGAGAAATCAGCAAGGTTAACAAAGTTAGTCCAGGTACCTTGTCTAGAGTTCACCAAGATAGGTTCGGCAGCGACTTCTTCAAAAGTTGGGTTTAATGGACAAGTTGGCACACATAGGGCATCAATACCATCCATAAGTTTATCGACTTTTTTCAAGATCGCTTGTCTCTTATAATCAAACTTGAAGAAATCAGCAGCACTGAATTTTTCAGCACCTTTGACAATGCTTGTTACCACTGGGTCCAGAGATTCTGGAGATGGGTTAGAGTCTAGGAATTCATGCAAAGCAGCATATCTTTCAGCAACCCAGGGTCCTTCGTAAAGCAAACGGGCCAATTCTAAGAGTGGTTCAAAATCTACTTTAACCACATCAGCACCAATTGCACGTAAGTTTTCAACAGCATTAGCAAAAAGTTTAGGGTTTTGGGTCTCACCATACCAAGGCGCGTTTGCAGGGACGGCAATTTTCAAGTTCTTGTTGAATTTCTGTAGAGGATTCGAGGGGAACTCTCTCGAGTACTCATCGTTGTCGTAATCTGTAACACTCAAGACCTTGAGACACTTTTCAGCATCTGATAAGTTCAAGGTGAAAACTGAGACACAATCTAAGGACTTACAAGCTGGAACTACACCACTACAGGAAAATATACCTCTAGTTGGCTTTAAACCAACGATATTATTCAAAGCAGCTGGCACTCTACCAGATCCTGCAGTGTCAGTACCTAGGGCAATAGGAACAACACCTCTGGCCACTAGCGCGGCAGAACCTGCAGAAGAGCCACCAGACACATGTTTCTCACTGAAAACACAGCTGGTTTTACCGTAGGGACTTCTAGTCCCTACGAGACCAGTAGCAAACTGGTCTAAGTTAGTTTTACCGAGAATAATGGCACCGGCATGCTTCAACAGCTCGACAGCCTTAGAGTCTCTTGTGGGGAAGTAACTGAAATCAGGACACGCAGCCGTGGTGGCAAACCCCTTCGCGTCAATATTGTCCTTAACCGCGACGGGTACACCGTATAGCGGCAAGCTCTCCTTGTTAGCCCTGGTCTGCAAAATCTGCCATTGTTGTTCTAGCACAGTTTGAGAAGCCACAGAAATCCATGCCGGATCACGGGGAGCAGTCTCTTGGTTTGCCAGTATCTCTAGCAACAAATCTAGAGAACCTTGTGGAGTAGAGTTGTGATGGAACTTAATCCATTCCTCAATCGACCACCCCAAAGCATCAGTAGCACTTAAAGTAGTCATTATTATTATTTGTTAATTTTTTTTTTTTTTAGCCTTGATCTATTAACATGCAAACAAAAAGGTGAGCTTAAAAACAGGAGAAGAGAAAATCGACAGCAAAAAAATGAAAATCGAAAGAACCTGCCTTAAATACGTCTTTCATTGCCAACACAATCTTGAAATTAGCGCCATCACCCGCATATCGCCAATTTCAAATTCCCCTAAAAAAACAAACAAAACCATCTTTTTTGATAAATCGTAATCGTTATCTTATCGGCCCGTCTCCCCCTCCCCGCTAGATCTCCTCTGTACGCTTTTTGCTCTTATCACCTTATCTTATCTCCCTGTTTTAGGAAAAAAACCTCAAAAAAAAAAAATAAAATCAAAGAAACCTTAACAAGCAACGCAAAAGATGTAATCACGGAAACCACAAGCGATTGAACGCACAATTCGTTCTATTTGATTTTGTTATTTTTTTTTTTCCATTCGATGACCGGATTAGGAAACCTTTATCGGCTTATCATACGTAATCATAGCAAATACACGCCGGGTAACACGCAAATTTGAGTGTGTGTGAGTGTGTCTGTGTATCGAAAGATGCAAACGGAGTCTGAAGTTGCGAATAACGAAAAAGAGGATGCGATACGGTTAAAAACAATATATATATTAACCAAAATTTGCGTGTGGACCAATGACCACAAGGTTTCCCCAAATATGCGTGGAAATGCAGGTATATATCCTATCTCGTCTCTATCACTAAAAGCATGGAAAAAACTGCGATCTCTCTTAACAGTGCATTGTAGTTTGTAAATCAGGAGATCAATTACTAACCGCAGAGAAGTTACTGTAGAAAAAAAAGGCATATATATATATAAGATCATGTATGGCGCTATCTATTGTGCGTTTGGTGATGACGCAGGACCAAGTAAAAGCCCGGATGGGAAAAAATAAAATTGTTGTAAGGGGTTAGAAAAAAAAAGAACAAGCTCGCACTCAGGATCGAACTAAGGACCAACAGATTTGCAATCTGCTGCGCTACCACTGCGCCATACGAGCATGTTAAATATTTAAAAAAATTTCTAGGACTGACTACCATCAGGTAAGGAAGCTTCCTACTGTGCTTTTTCTTTCTTTTTATCTATTCATATAATTTTATTTACTCTCTATTCTATTCTATGTGTCGTGTTTATGATATCTGTTAGTTCTGAGCCGAGTTTTTTGGTCTCTGCGATCCCGTCTTTGATCCAGGAGCAGTGGTCTCTAAAATCACATAGACGGCAGTACTTTTCGTAGTTGTAGAGGGTTGGCTCTATGGGCTCTATACCTCTCTTACCGAACCAGAAACGTGATGCATCTTTGCACCGCTCCAGTAGCTTGTTTTCATCGTACTGGAATGCTACGTTCGCGAAATTTTCACCTGAGTGGTAGTACTCGATCTTCAGCTGCTTAGATAGAAGCGTTCCTACGATGTGGTACGTCTGTGCCAGCCTCATGGCAAAGTACTTGATGGTGACCGGGGTGGTGAATGGGCCTTCGAAAAGCCGTGCTGCTTCCTCTTGACCATTATCCACGTACTCTAGGAAATCACGCTCCACAGAGCCCAGCTCCATTGTGGAGTTCTCTAGCGACGCATCGACATCGAATTTCTCAAAACCGAACAGTTCTCCATCATGGAGTTTTACAAAGTCGGCAAGGATGTTGCTCGACTGTATGACCATTAGCATGACGTTTGCTGGGTTGAGCGGGGTGTCTGTGTCTATTCCTCTGGCCCTGGCATTGGCAAGTAACATCTCGTATGTCTGTGCTGGGTCACGCCCGAGCACTTCTAGCATATATCGGTAGTACATTACCTGTGTTTTCGCAGCCTTGACCACCGTAGGCTGGGACGGCACCGACCTCCTCGACCTTGTCTTCACATCACTGACCTCTATTGTATGCGATTTTCCTAGTTGTTGCAAATTCGCGGTTAAATAACCGATGGTATCTCCCAGACTCTCAGTTGGTGCTGCTGGATCATGCCGTGCAAGTACGGGTTTCAAAGTCAAATGGTCTATTATTCCGCTTACAAGGACATGTTCAGGCAACAGAGTTCCTGTTGTTACAAAAGTGTCTGTTTTTTGATCCAGATACCCATGACACAACACCTCTCGAGCCTCGCCTATTTCAAACATATTCAACATCCTGTTCGTGGTATCGAGCCAATCGTTCGCCAGTTTATGCATGTCATCCACTTGCACCAAACCTGCCATCCCTGGGATCATATCCGGCGTGACCACAGGTTCCACCAACTCGTCCTCGAGCGCCTTGTGCACCTGTTCTCCAGCTTTAACATGCTCATCTCTGTAAATACCCATCTTCGAGTACAAGTCATACGCAAACCGCAGCTCGCACCACGATTTCGTGAGCAGTTTAGTCACACTAAGCCTATGTGTACTTAGATCATCTTCAACTTTCAAATCATTGTACGGACGTATCCGTTTATCGTACTTCAAATCGCCTTTGCTGGTGAACCCAAAGTGACCTCCGACAATGTCAACTTTCTGTTGTTGAAACAACTTCTTATTCCCTACTACAGCATTGCGAAACAGCCTGAAATTCCACAACCGGTTGTACATTTACATACAAAGGCCTTTTCTCCCTACTGTAAGTGCTGTCAATATCATAACATATCAAATACATTTAATATTTTTTCAATTTTTTTTTGTTTTTTCATTTAAATTTTTTTTTCCCAAAAATTAAGGGTACGTCCTTATAATTACATTTTATTATTATATTAAATTATATTAGAAGATATTATTTAGATTATTATAACAATAGACTAATCAATTCTAGTACACCACCACCGACTAGCAGGAACAGCAAAATATACAGCCATGTCTTGGAGATAGGCAAAGGTTGCTTGACCTCAGGCTTCTTCTTACCGTACTTTCTTTGCTTTTCAATGTTCTTGTTAAACTTCTCGTTAGCGAGTCTCTGCTTTGGGGTCTGCACGGCCATTATCGTTATATATATATATTGCTCTTTGTCTTTGTTCCTTATTGGTATTGATCTAGACCAAGTTAACAATATACCTTATCTTCTCTTTATATATAAGTTTTCTTTTCAATTATGGGTAAATCCAATTATGAAGAGAGAGAGGAACAACGAAAAATCAAATTAAAATTGAAATGGCTGTCAATTACAAGGGGGTACCGTAACAACGTCTCCCAGAGAGCACAGCACAGAGAGCAAGCAAAAAAAAAGCACAGCACAGCCTAAAAACAGAGAGGATCGAGGACAGCTCTCTACAGCGAAAGCGAAAGCGAGCGAAAAAAAAAAAAAAGGATACAACCACGTAGTTGTACACGTATGTTGCCACGTTAGTTGGACACACCGTACGTGTTTATCACGATGTACGTACATCATTACATATATCTAAACTGAGTGGTGACGGGTACCCGAGTTTTCAAGTTACTTTTGTGCAGACCCAGTCGCTGTATTATTGATGGAGTATCTGGGTGGCTGCACTTATGAACAGCGATCTAAACTTTTGAAAGTTATGTTCAGCAGCCCATGACATTAACACTCTCTGGCAACGGAACGTGTCCAATACCCTCAAAACTGATCTGTACAGTGATACAATGTCTTGGACATTATACCCCTTAGGTACAGTGGAGGAAGTTCAAACTAGTCCCGGAGTATCTTGCGACATGTCAGTTCTCTTACGAAGCACCCTCCACAATTGCTATATTTCTCTATCGGGATATGTTGTAGGTCCTGTGCTACTTTTTTTTTTTTTCAGGAACGTGTTGTCACAAAGGTAAGACGGGGCTATTTAGAGAACAACCCCCCCCCCCCCCCGGTTTGCTTATCAGAGCATCCCTCTTGAAAGAAACAACCTATAGATTAAACAAAATCTTTATTATCGATACTTCTCTCATCTTATAAAATAGAATTCAAGGCTGTATGAAAAGAACCACATACCACTAAACTACATCTCAGTGTGACCAGAGATATATGAAAACATCCCACACCACGGCCATCACCCATCATCTATCACGCTCCGCCCCCCTCCCAACACACAGTGAAAGAGTAAAAACCAAAAAATAAAACAGAAAAGATCACGACCACGCCTCAGAAACAACTGTAGGAAAAACACCGGATTTCAACGATTCCTATCATCTACCTTGGTGAAAAGTTGATGAAATGTGGAAAATTACAGCAAAAAAAAAGTATATTAGGATCCGGGTAATTAACATTACATGTAGTTTGTGTAATACACTCTCCACGATACGTACACGGGGAGGACACACGTACACCACTACCCATACCAGCACAAAAAAAGAGAAGAAAATAATAAAACGCGCAGAGAGAGAGAGAGGCACAGAAAAGCCAACGCGAAAATCCTTATTTATCCCCCCCCCCCGCGGGTGTTCCAGAAGACCCTGTACGGGGGGAGAGATGACGTGAGAGAGAGAGAGAGAGAGAAATTACTCGATACAGCGTGGGGGAGGGAAAACCGTAGAATACACTGCAGGAAGACAGAGAGAAAACAGCAAGAAAATCCCTTCCCCCTCCTCTTCAACCAAAACAGGTCTGTAACAGAGAGAGAGTCCCAACTTAGAACACACCGTGCGGAAGACCACAACGATCTGCACGAAAAAAAAACAAAACAAACGAACGAACACAGACACACACGCAGACACATCAAAATGCTGGGTGACAACAGACAACACCGCGCACAAAACCCACCCCCCCCCCCATCGCGAAAAA